>CAUYQU010097311.1:0-16276 GCA_963574635.1 Cheracebus regulus | reverse complement strand
TTAGCTGCTATTGGTTATTAAGAAGCTATGGTTGCAGCACCTTGTTTGCATACTGGGCTTCTTAAAGGAAGACTACGCTGTGCGAGCAAGGGAGAGGGGAACATGCCCGAGCATGTCTGAGCTTGCTCGGAGCATGCCTGAACTTGCTCGGGGCTTGTAGAAGGGAAAAAAGGGGCGGGGGGGAGGTGCGTCCGAGCTCCCAGCAAGGTAACCGGCCTTACATATAGTACTTCTAAGTTTAAAGTATGGGAGAGATTTTGTTCTTAAGAGCCTGACAGATTGCAAGGTGTGATTTATCTATAACTTCAGTGAGATAAAAATTAATTAAAATGTATTAACTCTTGCTCAGAATAATACATTCTGCTAATTTGAGGAAAAAAATTGTTAGTAACAGTTACATGGCATATGGAAACTGAATTAGAATATTTAGGGATAATAACAGTTTTCACATATTTTTAATATAATTTTTTATTAAAAATTGATACATTATTTCTCATATGGAGAATGATCACATATGAAGATAAAAATTAAGTAAAAAGAAGAGAGAAGTCACTAATAATGACAAATGATTCAAACAATAAAAAGTGATAATGAGAAATTCAAATGAGAAGTAATTAATGAGTCACTATCCAGGATGTTTATTCAGCTATATTACCTGTTAGTGAGGAAGGAGACCCAGGCATGTAGGATCACCTTCCCCTTGACTTCCACACTGCATTTCAGTAGAAGAAAAGGCTGGCCAACTGGCACCTCCTATAGCCTTCTTACAGATGGCAGGCATAGTATGAGGGGATCTCTCCTGAAGGCATTGGTTTTACCTAAACAAGATCAAACCCCCACCTCATTCCTCCATCGACCAAGACCCTTTCACATGTAATTTCTAAAACTATAAACCCAAGACCCTTTCACGCGTAATTTCTAAGGCTGTAAACCCAAGACCCTTTCACACGTAATATCTAGAGTTGTGAGCCTCTAAAAGGCAGAGCTTCTCTTTGTTAAATGAGCTTGGCTGTTAGACAAACATGTCGCCTTGCTCGTGGCCGTAATAAACCACCACTTCCTTCCCAGTTCAGTGTTCAAGAGGTCTGTTTCTCATGGCCGCTCCTGCTTCATTAGGAATGTAACTGTGTATCAGAAAGCAAGTTACAAAAGTTGTAAGTGAGGAGACAAAATTAGAGTCGCAAAACCTCTATAGTAAGATTTCTAAATTCCAGGCACATATTCAGTTCCCAATTACCCTTACTTTGTCAGCAACTCTAACTAGGGTAGTTGTTTGGTTTATAACTATAGGAAACTGAGATCAGCACATGAAAGAGTGGGAATTGACAAATGGGAATATATACTATGAGCAGTGAAAAGTGAATGGGAGGGGTGTAGACATGTGACTGAATATTCTACTGAGTTAAATACTCAAAGAAGACAGTCTGAGATGCTTCTACCTAGGGTCAAATTTGCACTTGAAAAATATCTCTGATCTAGCATAGTAATTTATATTGATGATAATTATCTGTAGTCATCAAAAATGTTAATTATTTTCAGTGCAGTAGCTAAAACGTTAGGCACTTATGTAATATCTTTGAAGAGGCTTTCCAGCCAAAACTACTAAAAAAAAAAAAAAAAAGATATGTAAAAGCATGGATCCTATGTAGCTGTCAAACTCAACTATCCAAAATGATCCATTCTCCAAGTACTTTTTTTTCCTTCCTCATCTTGGTCATGTAAAACATCCCACAAAATCATGTTGACCCATAGGTGGCAATATTGGTATTGTGCAAGTCAAGCACAAAAAGATGGGGGTAAGGCAACATAATTTAATAGCTCAATGAAGAAAATGATTGAATCTGAAATCCATCTTTGATGAACATAAAATAACTTTACCAAACCTTCTGGAATTTAGTCCTTTCTTACAAAATACCCTTCACTGATTTATAGGTTTGAATTTGAGGAAAAAAAATTGTATGTTCTGAAAAAATAATATTATTGTATTTTGAATGTATTTTTGCTTATGTATAGTGGTTTGTTAAACTTTATATTAAACCAGTTTTTTGCAGCTATATTCCTAATATCTTTATTTACATTTAGGTATATTAGGGTAAAATCCAAATTGTTTTATCCAATAAGTACAACTAGTAATTGTGTCAGCAACTTTCTGGAGAATTCAGGGACCACTTCTGGTTCAATTAAGGAAGTTGGTCCCCGGAACGCTTAGTGAATTTCTGATGTCTGTTGAAATAATGATTATATATAATGTCTTATGTGGTGAAAGGACCCTTCAGGCCTTTAGGACAATATGTTTTAATTGTTTTTAAGCTAGTTTAGTATTTCTTAAAGTTTGTAAACCCATGCACCTATTTGTTTAACATAACAATCTCACAGCATCTCTTCTACCTCTTCCTAGATTCTGATACTTCACCTTTGGGACAGGTATAGTTTTTTGTTGAAAACTGTGTTCTTAAAATCATCCTTCCATTTTACTTTTTTATAATGTGTGTAAATATTTTTCTCATTTTAAATTATAAAATTATAACTTTGATTATGTAGGCATTTTCTTTTTTGTCTCCCAGTAACTCTGATACACGCTATCTCTCTAAGCTGATCATCATAGCCCTTAATAAAAGCATCTTCTAAGATGATAAATATGACAGTGAACAGAAAAGAAAGAGAGGTATGTGCATGCACGTGTGTATGTGTTTGGTGTGTGCATATGTGAAACATGGAGAGACAGAGAGAGAGGGAGAGAGAGAGACAGAGGCAGAGAAACAGAGACAAAGACAGAGAAAGAGAAACATACAATAGTGTGGTATAAAAGAAACACTGACAAACTTTGAAAATTTGTAAGAGACCCAAATAAACATTATGTAGTTTCTCTTACCTTCTAGACCTGAGATATCCAATACAACAACCAGTATCCACATGTGGCTATTTAAATTGAAGTAAAGTTAAAAATCTATTTTCTCAATCACATGAGCCACACCACTAGTGCTGACTATGCACAGGTGGCAACTTTATTTGATGGTGCGGGCATAGAACATTTCATCGTCACAGAAAGCCCAGTTGAACGGTGCTGCTCCCTACTTTAAGTTCTTTGGGTTATGGCCCTCTCATCTTTGTATTTCCCTATGTAAAACTTTGTATGTTACAGGCATTCAGAAAATACTTGCTGATTAAAAATAAAAGGGAATTTCCATTTAAAAAGTCTAGAAAAAATTGTGAAAAACTTCAGGGACTGATTTGATAATTTGGTTTCTTATAGAGAATGTGAAATATTAAATAGACAATATATGTAAATATAGATGTATCATATCTGTGTTCATTGCTACTTCTAGTCTTATCTCTGGCTTCCCTTTCTTATTCCTTACAAGGCCACCAGAGCAAAGCCTTTTGTCCAAAGTTCTATGCTGCAAAGGGACAAATTAGTCCCAACAGTGGCTTTCCAAGCACACTCCAAAGATTGACCTGGCATTCGTTCCATGCTGTACTCTTTAATTAATATTAATTAATTCACTTTTTTCTGGCTTTTAAATTTGCCTAGATAAGGCATTATAAATTAGAAATATGTACCACATTCAGGTTATAATTTAAAGGGCTCTCAGCTGATAGTTAATTAGCTTGATTCAGGAAGGATAAACCAAAAGAATGAATTTTTAATGCTAATTTAAAGGACATTAGTTGCCATGGGCAGAATGATTAAAATGCCAGTTTGAAGCAGGAAAATTAGAATGCAGCAGCAGTGGCAATCATAGAATATCAGTGAGTTTTGTATTTATGCCAGGATTATATGACATTCTGTCACCTGCCTATAGAAAAGCTTCACAAGTTCTGGAGAGTTACTTTGGTCTGACTTAGGCACATGATGGGTAAACCTTAACTGTCTTATCTTTTATCCTGTGTTCATCCAAGTCTCCTTAGGAATGCAATAAAGTAGAGTTATATTTTAGAATGAGATATATTTACCTGGCTTGATGCAGTCATTACAAGTAACAAAGGATTGACACTAGCCTATCCTTCCATCCTTATTTAACAACCACTTACTGAGTACCAAGCGCTATCCTAAGCATGTTACAAATACTAACTCAGGTAATCCTCATCACAAATCTATGAGTTTTATACTATGATCATCCCCATTGTTTTTCAGACAGAAACCTGAAGCACAGAATGTTTAAGTAATATGCTCGAGGTCACACAGGTGGTAGGTGGCAGGTCCTAGATTTGAACCCAGGCAATCTGACTTCAGTGACTATACTGTTAACGAGATAAGAAATCCAACTCATCAAATTATTTTCAGCTAACAATTGCCTCTCAGTTAACTTTGAATGCACTGTTATCAACATCCAAAGATTATTCCCAAAGATGCCATCCTTTCTGAGGTACTCCAGAACACAGACATAGTGAAATGTAAGAAAATTTAAAGATTATTAATGGATCAGAAGATTCCTGGGGATCAGCAGGGTGTCTCTAATGTTACCAAATGATTAGCAAAAAAAGCAAATGGATAAAGTTTAAAACAATATAAATCTTTTAAATTCACTTACTCAAACATTTTTTAAAAAATTTACAGTAAGCCAGGCACTAGTCTGGGTGCTGGCTAGACATGGATGAAAAAGACAGCACCCCTGTCCACAGGAGCAAACAGTTTAGTGGGTGAGTGGGGAACATAGACAAAGGCAATTTTGATATGGTATAGAAACCTCAAGAAAGGATATTATATCAAGTACTAAAAGAGAAAAGAGTAGGGATAGCTAACCCTTCTCCTATAGTGAGGAGTAGCATTCAGGGAAGGTTTCAAAGGAGGTAAGATTTGAACTGAGATGTAAGAATGAAGACTGGGAAGACTGCAGCATCCTCCAGCCTTGGCATTTTTGCCAATTTGCACAGGATAATTTTTTGTTTGGAGGACCACCCTGTACATTGGAAGATGTTTGATGGAAGTCCTGGCTTCTACCCAATAGATGCTGGCAATGTCTTTCTTCAGGTTATGACAATCAAAAATGTCTTGAGATATTGTCAAATGTCCCTGGGAGACAAAATTGCCCAAAGTTGAGAACTACTAAGCTAGGGGAAAAGGTGGTGGGAGGTGGCTGGGGCTATAAAGAGGAAAAGATGACTGTCAGGAAGAGGACACAATGGGGATAAAGGCCCTGAGGTAAAAGAAATGGGCATGTATAAAGCTGCTGGGGCATTTGCGTGAGGTGCAATGTGGCCAAGAGTGGCTTTGGTGATGATAGATGAGGAAAAACTACCTGGTGGCCTGCAGAGAACTCGTAGCAAGCACACTTAGGTGGGAGATGGACTAAAGGTTACTCTGAATCATAAATTCAGCCAGGCTGCCTAAGGGACTTGTAAAGAACCAAGGCCAGTGTCCACCCCAGTTAGGTGGGGTACACACAGACTGAGTGACTCATTCTGAGCAAAGGAGCTGCACTCTCCCCAAAGGCAGGTTGGAGGCTTCCTAAGTTCAGACAGCTCCTTTTTTTTTTTTTTTTTTTTTTAAAGGGAGCCATACGTGGCTTAACATGAAGAGAGAGGATTGTGTTCAGCCTAATCTCTATGCCATGTAAATAAAGCATGAGACTATGTGATAGGGAATCTTCAGATCTGACAGCATCAGTGAATTCAGCAAGGGACCATTGAGAACTAAAATCTTTGATGAATGAACTGCCCTATTTAAGTAGATTTTCCAAGATGATGAAAATCCTACTTAGTGCTTCAGTCTACACCCTTTAAACTTTAAATTTTTCATGTTTTACTTTATATTGCTTTCTTAGCATAAATGAAACCTAATTGGACTTTCCCTTGATAATTTAATGGTAGTTGCTATGATCATCAGGGTGGTGTCTCTAAAGGGTCATCTAATTTATTTTATGTCCTTGGGCACATCAAGTGGACCAACTACTGCAATTGTGTTTTGTAATTTTTTGATCTTATTTCTATAGCTAGATATCAGCTGTAGATTTTTACAACATTCTCATTTTGTTGTCTTCCGCCACAATCCAAAGATGTTGGTAATCTTTTTCTCTTTTCCTGAGAAACATAATAATCAAGTCTGCTGGATTTATGTCTAAAATCAGCTAATCTAAGTTCCAGTCATGCTATAAACACTTATCTAATGTTTAATATATGCCAGACAGTGTTCAAAATTGTAAGACTCTTCTTAATACCAAAAGTACTTAAGTCTTATAGCATCAAGTTTTTACTACTATGTTAGTAGTCTTTTCCTTTTACTCTGAAGTTCTTTTCTCTGTTCTGAAAAGTCAAGTTGCTAGAATTTTGATATTCAACTAAATGGGATTTTATATACTCATGATATAACCCTTTTAGAAATTGCTAAATTCAGGAAGCAGGTGATACATTTAGCAGTCTACAACTATTCCAACAGAGTAACAAGATGCAAGGTGAGATTTTGAAAAAGAAAAACACATTAGGCTGAAGACTTGTGCACACATTCCATTCAAGACTCCCATCTTTTTGACCTCTTTAAAGCAGGAAGCTACTTAGGCTCCCTTATCAAATGGTGGAAGCATGCACATTCACAAACATAGTTTCTCAGTCTAGGCAGGTCAAGAAATTTAGTAATTTGAAGAAAAAGACAAATGCTCCAGGATGGATGTGTTCAAAAGTCCTGGAAAGAAATGCTTGGAGAGTTGCCCTTTCTTCCTATGACACATCACAATTTCTGGTAGGAAATCAAGAAAGGAAACTGGGCAACCGTGATGATGAGTCATAAGGAAGGAGACAACAGGCATTATGAAGCCAATAGCAACAGAACAATGGGAACCATGAGAGGCTATTTTTGTTTGGTTTCGAAAATTAATTGAACCTGACAGTGTACTCTGCCTTCTCTGAATCTTCTCTTACTAAAAGTGGAAAGTTTCCATGCCAAAAAAAAGTATTTGTCTTTTTCCTGCTTAAGAATGATTACAATGTCATTCTGCTCTTTCATCTTCATATGTTTATCTGAACATGTACTTACTACAAATATAAAAATATTCAAACCTATAAAATCGCAAGTCTCTGTTATTGTGTTTCCACTGCTACTGTTTTGCTGCTATTTAAAAGGTTGCCATTCGGAACCCTAAACTTGAAATTGTAATGTGTTGGGGACATCCCTTGGCAGTAAATATGGAAAAGAATAGCCAAAGTCCTGCAGTAGCAGATGGCTTATATGGTGGCCTTTATATTTTTTGTGTTGTTTTTGTTTTTATTTTTTTTAATTCCAGATGGTACCATCACAAAATAAAAATTTGACCAAGAATGATTTGGTTACCTCCTAAATTTTTTTTCTAGTACTTTCCAAATGCTCCAAAGTGGAAGCAGATGGAAATTTTACACGATCAAATCAGAAAATAAGATTGTAAAACTTTTGAAAAAGCTGTTGCCAACTTATTGGATCTTGGACAAGCTGGTTATGGGTTTGGCAGTATCTTTCCAACCAACAGTGGTTCTTTGGAGCTTATGGTTCTGAACAGTGGTTCCTCTGACTTAAGGGGATTTAGTACATTTTCATAAGCATAGAAATTCCTTTGAGCTGAACATCTCAAATATCCAAGACAGCCTTAAAATAAATGAAGTTACCCTAGAAAGGTAACAGGTGATTTTCACAGACATCTACTACTCATTAATAATATAAGAAATATGGGCAAATTCAGGTGCATTCTTTTAAAGGGACTGTCTCAGAATTTTAGAAAGGTGGCGATAAATGGAAAGGTTTTACATCCTTCGGCAGGAGTCATGAAATGCCAGTGGGAGAAAGACATGTACAAGCAAGAGTGGGTATGAATACAGAACAGTTATATGGGATGAGGAAGATGTTTGGGAAAAACAGTAGTGAACAGAAGGTGGAGATATGGAGGAACTAGCCCCCATAAACTGTTTCTAAGTCTTGTGCCTTTTTTAGTGCTTCTCTACCTCTTAGTTTTTCTAACATCTCTGAGATTTAGATAAATTGTCTGGTCCCTTTCTCCCAAGCCACCAGTGTAAGTGTAAAGACCATGACATTCCTAATGGACATCTGCTGCTTTAGATCTCAGCATTTATTCTATCTTTTCCTGGTAAATTTTCTTTCATTTGGGCATGCTATATTTTACCTATTGGATACAATCTGGTGTTATAGCATTTGATCCAGTTTCTTGGAATTTTACTTTTAAGAACAGCATCAGAAATAGTTGCAAGGGTTAAGACTCATTCCCCTCAAAGGTGGCACCTTGAAAAGACTGTTTACCAGTTCCTTCTATGCAGACTCCCCAGAGCTGAGTTTTGTCTTTCCATAGCCTGGTCCTTTATTTGAGTGATTCCGATACATTTCCTTTCTATTTGCAAATTTCTTTTGCTCTTATGACTGGAGGATTGCTTTATTTTCCTGGACAACAATTTATATAGCCAAAGTGCAATTTTACTTGAAATATTCTGAACTCAGACTGATGTATATAATATCCATTTTCAGTGGTCTCTGTATTAAAGAACGTGTGTGTGTGTGTGTGTGTGTGTGTGTGTGTGTGTAAGAGAGAGAGACAGAAAGATACAGAGAGATTAGAGAGAGTGAGTGAATATAGGGGAAAATGACACCAGTTAGTCTTGGAATACCAAGGCTTGACTTTGATTAAATAAATGACGGACACTTCTGATATGTAAATGTCCCCATTTTATTGCTTGCTCTGTTGTGATCAGTACTCTTTCACAGGTAGTCTTGCATAAAATTCTTCATGTCCCTTTATCATCTTGCAAAATCAATAAAGCCACAAAACTTATTGTCTCACAGTTCTGAAGGCTGGAACTCCAAAGTCAAAATGTTTGCAGGTCCATGCACCCTTTGAAAGCTGTTGGGGAGAATCCTTCCTTGTGTCCTAGTTTCTGGTAGTTTGCCAGCAATCCTTAGCATTCCTTCACTTGCAGCTGTAGCATTACAGTCTCTGCCTTTATCATCACATGGTGTTCTCTCTTGAGTCTCTGTGTCTTTTCCCTTCTTATAAAGCTATCAGTTATATTGAATTAAGAGTACACCCTACTCCAGTATGATCTCATCTTAACTAATCACATTTGCAACAACCCTATATCCAAATACGGTCATATCTCAAGATACTAAGGACTAGGGTTTCAACATAACTTTTTGGGGGACACATTTGAACCCTTAACAGGATGCTGTGGGGTTTACTATTACTCATATATGAACGAATTAAAATTTCCAGACAAAATATTAGCAGGAAGCTTTTGTGGGGATCAGAGCAGGAGTGGAGGGAGTGAGTTTGCTAGGAGTCTGGGGCTAAAGATAAGGATTCTTTCATTCTAATGAAATTTCTCTGCATAGCCTTCTTGAAGCCTTCACTAAACACTGCTTCAAGAGCATAGTCCTTGCTTCCAAGGTATCCTTTTGTCTTTCAAAAGATGTTGCTTTCTTACACCAAAAGGGTCCGAGAGGACTTTCAGTATCTTAAGTCACAATAGCTGCATTGATTGTGCTCTTTTAGTCCTCAGCCTTGTCACAGCAGTCTCTACTTAAGAGCAACCTTTCTCTTATAGTAATTCATATTTGCTGCTCATTTCTGAGATCTGCCCACTCTAGACCACCCAATGTAGATTCTGTCATACATGGTAAGTTAATATTCCCTTGATTTACTCTAGATTGACATAGAACTTGTGTTGCCATTTAAATTTGCAAATAAAATCACACACATATCAAACTAATATCAAACTAATCTATTTTATAACACTTGAATGTAATTCAATTGTTTTCTATTTAAAATATTTCATTATAAACTCACACATATACCTGGATCAAAACATAATCGCATTTTATAAAATTGAGCAGCTTTCACCAGTTATTCTATATTCTGGAATATTTTTCTTACTGATTTACTGATGCTCCTGCTTTGTTTCTATGGCAAGGCCTCCAGTTATTACAGCTTCAAGCTTTCTGAAAAGATTTATTTGTTCATACCAGGGAAGTCCAAGAGAGAAATGACTGCTAGAAACTCTAGTCATCCTCATCCTCCTGAGTTGCCAACTGATAAACTCAAATGGCTTTCATTAGCCACACACTGTTATCAAGGACCATTCAGCCAGTCTGCTTGTATTGCTCACTTAACTGCTATAGCAGGAATATTTCAAATGACAGGCATCTTCACAACTACAAGTGATGGGGAAACAGATTATAAAACAAATTACGCATCATTTTTAGGCAAGTTAATAATATTAAAGATTATCTGATTCTATTTGGTTTCAAGTTATATATAACTTGAAACCAAATTATATATAAACTGGTTTCAAGTTATTTTATCCATTTAAACTATATTAAAGATCACTACTCTGGAACTTGTAACCAGCTGAATTTTTATATTAGAAATCCACAGAAACAAAAAGCCCAAATCCTCTTAACAAAAGAAGTAAACAAATTTGGTACATATGTCACATGTGAGATTTGTACTTCTGTGGGACTCACACGAATGTTCTAGTAGATTTGGTTCTGAATGTAGGCATGTTTTTCATTCTTCAGATAAACGAATTAGTCAAACAACACCCCACAATTTTGGCATAAAATAAAAGCTCAGAAATTTAGGCACAATTAATTTGAAATTTAAAAATTATTTATGTAGTATTCAACCATGATTTACATATTCATGTTCAGGGAAATGAAAGTTGACTGAGCAAAATAAGGAAAATGAAACAACCTATATGAGGGCTATTTTAAAAAAATATAGTAAGGAAAATAATTTCAAAAATAATTAATGCATAAATTGCAATCCATCTTTACTTTTATTAGAGCAGATCTGGTATACCCCTACATACAAGGTTCATCTTTTGTTCTTTCCAGATTCATAGCTTTAATGTTTGTTGTTATACTGGCTATTTCCCTTCAGCTTCTTCCTCCTGTTGGTCACTTCTATGAACTACCCTGTCACTTTTTGCTCCCAGACAAGCTTCTTGAAAGCTAAACCTACCTCAACCATTCGTCCCCCAGCTCATTGCAATGTAACCTCATCTGCCATTTTTCCTCAATTAAATCACAAACAATATTGTTTTTGCCAAAACCAATGTATGTATTTAAGACTTTATATTAGTTTATCCTTCTCTGTGGGGAATATGTCCCAAAACCCTGTAATGTGTGTCTGAAACTGCAGATAGTTCTAAACCCTGTATATACTATGTTTTCCTATGCATACATAACTATGCAAAAGTTTAATTTATAAATTAGGTACTTTAAGAGATTAACAATAATAATAAAATAGAACAGTTATAACAGTATGTCACTATTACTACTCCAGTACTTTGAAGCTAATAAGTAAAAGAAGGGTTGTTTGAACACAAACACTGTGATACTGCAACAGTTGATCTGGTAACTGAGAAAGTTGCTGAGAGACTAATGGGCAGGTAACAGAGGCACAGATATGTTGGACAAAGGAACGATTCACACACTGGACAGGATAGAGGGGATGGCACAAGATTTCATGATACTCCTCAGAATGACACATAATTTAAAACTTTATTTCTGGAATTTTCCATTTAATATTTTTGGACTGCAGTTTACCATGGATAAGTGGGATAAAACCACAGATAAGGCAGGTCTACTAAATTGGTCCTTTCTACTGTAGCTCACACACTGACTCATCAATCTTTCTTTAAACTTTCACCTTTTATGATTTGCCATTCTTTGGCTTAATTCCTTCAATAAATTCCCATTATCTTTATAGAAAAGACTAAAGTTATTAACTTTGCATAGGGGCAGCTGTGACACAGAAGCTCGATTATCTTTTCAGTTTCATCTTTTGCTGCTCTAACAACTTCCCATCCCTGCTTAAGACTCAGTGTAACTACTAAGCTGAGATCATAAGAAGTCTTTTTGAATCTGTGCATCTATTGTCTCTTAATTTGACGATTTTCCTTTACTGAAATACTATTTCCTTAATCCTTAATCCTCTGGTTTCAGTTTAACCGTCATTTTTTATAGAGTCTTCTCTGATATACAAATCCTAATTTGTGTTCCTATCTGTGAGCTTTGATAGAGCTATGCATTTTCCTTGCCATATCCCTTTCAGAGTGCACTGTAACTGCTTCTTTTGTTTTCTTAGCAAGTTTTAGTATAATATCAAAGAAGAATATCTACAGTTATGTGAAAATCCTACTTTAAATACCCTCGCTTCTCCAGCTATGCCTCTATATGAGGCCAGCATTATTTTATATAGTGCAAGCAAAACAACATGTCACATCAACTAACTGTAGAAGTTCCTATCTCAGGCATACAGATTTTCAAAAAGTTTAAAAACAGTTCTACTCTCCTAGATTACTTTTGTATTAGAGAATGTAGATTTAAAAAACAAACATACTTAATATAATGGATTTATAGTTATTTTTAAACAATTTACTAAATTTTTTTGTTTTAATTTATAATACTGTAAATATACATTTATTTAATTTATAATACTGTAAATGTATATAACTCACCAAAAGGAAAGTCTTTGGAGATTCTTAATAATTTCAAAGGTGTTTTGGGGGTTCTGAAACAAAAATGCTTGCTAATTACTGCTGTAGATCTATTTGGATGAACTGAGAATAGTGAGACTTCTCTATAGACAAGTCTATCTGTATACTTATTTAGGTCTTAATTTCTTTCAGCACTGTTTTATACTTTTTAGTGCAGCCATCTTGCAATATTTGTTACTTTTTATCTCATTTTAGGTTTTCATATTATTTCAGTGGAATTTAAAATTTTCCCTTTTCTCATTGTTTTCTATTAGAATATAGAAATAGAATCAAATTTTGTATTCTGTAATTGTGACCTTCCTAAATTCACTTGTTAGTTCTAGTCATTGTTTTATAGATTCCTTAAGATTTTGGAAGCAAACAATCATGTCACCTGCAAATCAGAGAAAGTTTTGTATTCCTTTCCAGTTTCTATGTCCTTTACTTGTTTTACTTTTGTTTATTTCTGAATTCACTAGTAAAATGCCAAATTGAAGCAGTGAGAATAGATGTCATTTTCTTTTTTCTGAATATAAAGGGGAACTTTTTAGTCTTTTACCATTCCGTATGTGTGTTTGCTTTTTTGTTTTTAGTAAATGCATTTTACTGGATTAAAGAAGTTCCTTCCTATTTATAGTTGGAAACTAGTTTCTTTCTTTTCTTTTTCTCTTCTTTTCTCTCCTCTCCTCTCTTCTCCTTTTTCTTTTTCACAAATGAGTGTTGAATTTTGCCAAATGCTTCTTCTACATCTTTCTTTATCTTTAGATTTGTCAACCACAGGAGTTAATCATTTGGTTCATCTCTTTAATTCAGTTACTATAGAGAATTATTATGCTTGATGCACTTGAAAATTTCACCAGTCTTGACATTCTTGGTGTAGAGAATGTCACCATTTGGTCCTGATATATCTACCTTTTTATATATTGTTGGATTAAACTTGTCAATGTGCATCTACACTAGATGATATTGGTCATTAATTTTAGGTCCTCGTACTGTATTCATCAATTTCGTGTCAGGGTTTTCTATTCTGCTTAAAGAAGTTGTAAGTGCCCCTTCCTCTTCTATTCCTTAAAAGAGTTCTGGTAGTATTGATATTATATGTTCTTTAAATGTATTATTCAATTCACAGTGAAGCTATCTGAGCCTGAAGTTTTCTTTGTGAGAAAGTGTTTGATAACAAATTTGACCTTTCTAATAAGTATAGCCATGAACTTTTAAACATTTCACCTCAGATTAGTCTGGGTAAGTTGTATACATCAATAAAACTGTCTATTTAAATCATAAAATACTTCCTAATATTCTGTTATCTTTCTAAAATATGTATAATAAAATACATATTAGTTTATTTCTGATACTGATTTTATCATAATTTTTAAAATTTACGTTTTATCTTTTTTTTAATTATTTTTAGCTTGAGATTTATTGATTTTATCAATCTTTTCAAAGAACAAAGTTTGGCTTTGTCAATTCTCTAGTTTTTATTATCCATTTCACTAATTTCCAGTATCTTTATTTTATTCTCCCTTCTACTTTCTACTTAAAGCTTACTTTTATTCCTCTGTTTCTAGCTTTTATAGATAATATTGATTATATAAGTAACTGTAAATTTTTATCTAACATTTCCTTTAGCTATGCATTAGGGTTTCTCCAGAGAAACAGACCTTATAATTAAAATATATTAAAAATAAACTCATTAATTAATTTAAACAAACCTGGACATTTTCTCATGCAATTATGGAGGCCAGGAAGTTTCAAAGCAGAAGGCCATGAGAACCTGTGAAGCCAATGGTGTAAGTCTTGGTCCAACTCTTGGTGCTGATGATGAGGGTGTCCGTAGTGTAAGTTCTGGTCTGAATCTGAAAACCAGGAATGCAATGTCTGAATGCAGAAGTTGGATATCCCAGTTCAGAGAGATGAATTAGCACTTCCTTCACTTTTGCATTCCACTCAGGCTCTCAGTGGATTAGATGATGCCCATTCAAGTTGGTGAGGGTGGATCTTTACTCAGACTACTGATTCAAATGCTAATCTCAACCTGAAGTGTCCTCACAGACACACCCAGAATTAATGTTTTACCAGCTATCTGGACATCCCTTAGCTCAGTCAAATCGGCACATAAATTAACCATCATCTAGTACATCACATGTATTAGAATATGACGTATTTCAGAATATTGTAATTTTCTTGTAATTTCCTCTGACCCACTAGTAGAACTGTGTTATTTCCAAATATTTGGGGCTTTTCTACATGTCTTGTGATTTATTTATTTCTAATTTATTTTTACTAAAATGTATATTCTGTAATATTTTAATTATTTAGATTTATTGTGACTTGCTTTTTAACATAGTATATCATTTATCTTTGTGAATATGTCCTGTGCATTTTAAAAGAATTCTTTTATACATTTGTTGCATATAATATTTTATAAATATGAATTAGTTCAAAGTGGTTAAAGCATTATTCCAGTCTTCTTCAGACATTCTGATTTTTCATCTAGATGTTCTATTACTTACTGTTTAATCAATAACTATTCTACCAATTAGTGAAAGAGGGATGTTAAAATTCCTTACTATAATGAATATTTGTTTACTTTTCTTTCTAGATATCTCAGTTTTTAATTTGAGTTTTGAAATTCTATATTCACATTCATAAGCATCTATACCCTTCCGATTATTTTATCACTATAAAATGATCCACTTTATCTCTGACAATACTCCTTATTTGATGTCTATTTTGTCTGTTATAATGACTCCATTTTTGTTATGTTTACTATTCAAATAGTGTGTATATATATATATATATATATATATATATATATATATAATTTCCCATCGATTCATTCCTTTTACAACTACCTTTATCATTATATCTAGCTTACATCTCTTTTATACAACATGTTATCAGGTCTGGCTTCTTATCCAGTCTTACAAACATTGCTTTTCAATATGAATATTTAGTTCATTTTACTTCCTTCTCTTAGTTAATAAATTTTTTTCTAAATATTTCATTTTGATTTCTCTATTGTACTTTAAGTTATATATCTAGCATTTTTCAGTGGTTGCTGTAGGGATTACAATATAAATCCTAACCTATCACATTCTACTAAGTGTTAGTATTGTATCACATAAAGTATAAGAATTGTACCACTGTATAGTTCCATTTGCTCAGCTATTTTTTTACTAGTGCCATATATCTGTGTATATATGATATCTATATGTTATAAACACCATAGTAGGATATTACAATATTTTTATTAAAAAGGCATACCTTTTTTAAAGAAATTATTTTTAAAGTATATTTCCTTACATATTTTCCATATCTGTTGCTCTTCTTTACTTCCTGTAGATTCATGTATCTATCTGGTATCATTTCTCTGTATTCTGAAGTAATTTCCTTAGCAGTTAATTCTCAGTTTTATCTATCTATTTTGGCATCATTTCCAGAGGATATTTTTGCTGATATAACATTCTAGGTTGACAGTTATTTTTCCTTTTCTTTCAGCACTTTAAAGATATTTTTAGTGTCTTGTGGCTTTTATTCTTTCTGATAAGTCAGTCATCAATGTTACCACCTTCTTTTTGTAATGTAATAAGTCATTTTTCTGGCTGCTTCAAAAATTTTGTTACTTCAACATAATTCTTTGGTTTTCAGCATCTGTCTGTGATTTGGCTCTTTGTTTTCTTTGTTTTTTTTTTTTTTTTTTATTGCATTTTAGGTTTTGGGGTACATGTGAAGAACATACAATATTGTTGCATAGGTACACACGTGGCAGTGTAATTTGTTGCCTTCCTCCCCTTCACCTATATCTGCCATTTCTCCCCATGCT
>CAUYQU010097308.1:0-21382 GCA_963574635.1 Cheracebus regulus | reverse complement strand
TTCATGTTATTTTTTCCTTTACTCATTACATTTTAAAAATTAATTTTTTATTTAAATAATTAATGTACTATTAAAAATTTTAAAACAATTAATTTTTTTTTTTTTTTTTTTTTTTTTTTGAGAAATCTCTCTCTCTCATCCAGGCCAGAGTACTGTGTCACAATCTCAGTTCACTGCAACCTCCACCTCCCGGGTTCAAGCAATTCTCCTGCCTCAGCCTTCTGAGTAGCTGGGACTAGAGATGCGTGCCCTATGCCTAGCTAATTTTTGTATTTTTAGTAGAGACAGGATTTCACCATGTTGGCCAGGCTGGTCTTGAACGCCTGACCTCAGGTGATCCACTTGCCTTGGCCTCCCAAAGTGCTAGGATTACAGGTCTGAGCCACTGCTCCCAGCCTAAAACCACTACTTATTAAACATGTACTACAAATCATCATACAGGCCCTTTAAATTCATTACCTTATTTAATTTTCACAATGTCCCTGAAAGGTCCTCATTTTACAGATGTGGAAACTGAGGCTTGGGAGGCTCTTCTCTCAACAAAGTCACCCAGCTAGGGAGTAACAGGGCCAGGATTTCAACCCTGGTGCTTCTGATCCCAGAGTGCCAGCCCGTAACCAGCATGTAACCTATAGGACTCAGGACAACCTTCCACAAGAGCTCTTACAAAATTCTTTTTTCTTAAATCATTTTCTAACAACAGCATGCATACTTAAGAGAATTTCCATTCCTCCTGCCTGCCTTTCAGTTCACATTTTCCAGGCTCTCATGTGATTCTAATTCTCCATAGATTGGCTTTGCTGAGTGTTATTTTTAGCTTTTGGATTATGAATAGATTGTTCTGGTTATCCTGTTTATATTTTATCTTGTTGAATCATCTTTTTTCTAAGGAATCATTACAGCATGAGGTGTATTCATGTGGTGCCTGGCACTTTTTCTTTCTTTCTTTTTTGTTTTTTTCAAAGATACGGTCTCACTGTCACCCAGGCTGGAGTGCAGTGACTCAACCATATCTCCACTGCAGCCTGGAACTCCTGGTCTCAAAGGATCCTCCCACCTCAGCCTCCCGATTAGTGGGGACTACAGGCTTGTGCCACCATGGTCAGATAATTCTTTTCTCTTCCTAACTTATGATTCCACCCTACAAGGTGGGTACAATATAAGTGGGGATATCTATGTACCAACCAGGGAACCGAGGCCCTGGTGTTCCGAAAGTCCGGGCACAGTGCCCAGGCTGGGAATGGGGGCTTCCTGCCGTAGGCCAGCACAGGGCTTCCAGCACTGCTGTTCTGTGCTGAGGAGGGGACAGTTGGGAGAGTAGCCCACTTCCTGGCTCAAGCAATGGTAATTATCGCACATTTTTAGAGCTTTTATTGTTTTGTTCCATAAGTAATATGTGGCCACTAATCTTAGCAAACTAATGCAGGAACAGAAAACCAAATACCACATGTTCTCACTTGTGAGTGGGAGCTAAATAATGAGAACTCATGGACACAAAGAGGGCCACAACAGACACTGGGGCCTGCTTAAGGGTGGAGAGTGGGAGGCGAGAGAGGAGCAGAACAAAGAACTGTTGAGCACTAGACTTAATACCTGGGTGATGAAATAATTCTGGGGTACATGTGCAGATTTGTTATATAGGTAAACTCGTGTCATGGGATACAACAAACCCCGTGACATGAGTTTACCTATATAACAAACCTGCACATGTACCCCAGAATACCTATAATTTCACAGTCTAATCTGGTGCATATTTCTTCAGCTCTTTCTGATAACATGTAATGGATACAGGGTTCCACATGTAAATATACCTCAGTGAGACTACCACACATGCTGACCTGTAACATGCTTCATTCCCTTTACATGTAGTGGGCATTTTTCCATGTCAATAGTTTAAAATGTTTCCAATGGCTATGTAGAATTCCCATGTATGGCCATGTCTTCATTTGTGTAATCGATTCCTCTGTGCTGGAAAATGCTCTGATTATCTCCTTAGGATACATTCTGAGAGCAGAATTCGTTGGACAAAGTCTTGATGTCTGTTGCCAAATTGCCTTCCAGAGGCACCAAGTGTAGAAGCGTGCCTGAAGTCTCCACATTTTCACCAGCCCTGGGTTGAATGAGTGACCTCTAGCTCTTGCAAAGCTCACAGATGTTTTAAAAAGCTACCCAGTTTTAAGAATGTAATTAAATATTTAAACATATTTGTTGGATATTTTCAGTACATATTTAGTGACATTTGTATCATTTTCTTTTTGATATTAATATTTTTCTTGATGATTTTTAAAAATCGATGAATTAAATGTCATTCACTTGTTTAGGGGATCCAAATGTATCCATTAAAGGGTGGAAATTCCGGCTGGGCTCAGTGGCTCACTCCTGTAATCCCAGCACTTTGGGAGGCCGAAGTGGGCGGATCACCTGATGTCGGGAGTTCAAGACCATACTAGCCAACATGGCGAAACCTTGTCTCTACTAAAAATATAAAAATTAGCCAGGCATGGTGGCATGTGCCCTTAATCCCAGCAGCTCAGGAGGCTGAGGCAGGAGAATCGCTTGAACCCAGGAGGCGGAGACAGCAGTTAGCTGAGATCACACCATTGCACTCTAGCCTGTACCACAAAAGTAAAACTCCATCCAAAGAAAGAAAGAGAGAAAGACAGAAAGAGAGAGGAAGGGAGGGAGGGAGGGAGGGAGGGAGGGAAGGCCCCACGCAAGGAATTAGGCCAGGTCCTCAATGAGACTTGGAAATCAATTTTTACTCTTGAAATATGCCACCTACAAACAAGGGGAAAAAAATGAAATGTTAATGCTTAATACTTACAAGGCCTTTGGTAAGAAGCCAAAAAGAGGATGCATGAAGCACGTCTTTGATGTGACACGTCTATGAGAAAAAACTGCCATGGATAGAAAAATAATGTATATTCAAAGTCACTGGATTAGGACTCAGAAAAAATAGATTCTAGCAACGCTCCAATATGAAGTATTGGAAGGATCCCCCAACTATTTCAGGCCTTTGTTTTGTCTGCCTGTAAAGTAGGAATCGATGTTTGGATGCATTCACCAATTAATTTACTTAGGGATTTTCCATCCTGTCGTTCTATAGTCAAGCACATTTTGCTCGCCTTTTCTTTCTCTTCCATTTAATAACCTTTCTGGGCAGTTGAGCCAATGCTCGACTTGGGAATTCAGAGGCAGCTACTGGAGACTTCTCTGTTTTTAGGATTCACTCTAGTGAGCTCAAAGGACCAAGACTTTCCATGGGTAGATGTTTTAGAGAAGATGGAATAAGGTGGGAAGATGGCACAAACCAAAGGAACTGAATTGCACCCACCTTGGACAGAAGGTTAGGTGACCCTTGGATGCCTTCTAATCCCCAGCGTTCTGGGAATCATAGTCTATTCCCCCTTCTTGGGGGTTGCTGAGTGTGTGGGCCTGAGGGAGTTGTCCTCTACCCCATACTCTTTTGGGAAATTTCAGAAAGCTTTAAAGCTATTTGCTAAGGAGCAACCCAGACACTGGGAAACTCAGTCTCTTTTTTATAAAAACAGACTCTTTTTCTGGAAAATTGCTGGAGAAAGTGGAAAAAGGTTTCCACTTTGGAATTACAAAGACCTGAGTCTGAATCAAGGCACTGCCTCTATCTTAACAAGTAACTTTGGTCAAACAATCTTGCCTCTGAAAGGCTCTCCCCTCTGAGTGAAATAGAAACAGTAATGCAAACCTCCCAGCATGGCTGCATATGTAAGCGAATAACGTATGTAAGTATCCCAGTAAGTCATACTTTTCTACCCACCTTTTCCGATCTAAGAGGTGAATGATTTCACATTTTGGCCATTTTGTCCAATTCATCCAACAAACGTTTACCTGCAGTATTAAAAACATGGTACTAGGTACAGATGGCTAAATCCAAGCTGAATCAAACATGTCACCATCACTGTACTGCAGAACAGATGCAGTAAGAACCACTGGGCATATGGAGATAATTGCCAGGGTGGGTCAGAGGGAGGGGAGGCTATGCTAAGCTCTGTGGGAAAGAAAGCATTTGAACTGGATTTCTCCTAGTTAGGTAAGACTCAACTACAAGTGATAGTAAACCCAACTCCAGCAGCTTTAAGAGCACCAGGTCAACTGAGCTCTTGGATATGTGGAAAGAGGTATGGCTGGAAGAATTGTTTGAGGTCTGCCTGCCACAGAAGATCTTGGCTGCCAGGGTGCAGACGAGCCCTTCTGGAAGAGTTAGCACTGGGCAGGGGTTCTTAGCCCCTCAGTGCTTTTCTTCCCAGGGTTCACTTCTCTTAACACAGGCTACCCCATCCCAGGGATATTCTCCAGGTGTGCTCCAGTTACAACTATTTGTCGGCATTCTTTCTGTCATGTGAGATAAACTGTCCTCATGTCTTTTTAAGTACACAGTTGTCACAAATGCTCCCTAATATTTTGTTTAAACTCATCATCTGGATATTTCCCCAAATGACTTTGGACAACCATGTCGTGTAGAATATGAGTCATTCTTCAGTGGGGCTTACATCGTTGGAGCCAGGGTGCACCAGGCATCTGATGGATTAGACCAGCCTGTGGGACTCAGCACTCTGCATCTTCTTGTTTTCCCCCACCATCGTTGCCCCTAGGCTGAGAACACAGCAGCTGGGTATGAAATGATTCCTTTTCTCCCGCAAAGAGGGCTTTGCTCAGTCTCCCTTGTGTTCAGAAATAAAGCATCTTTGTCTTTGCTAGTAGTTCCTTTCCATTCCTTTGGATGAGTGTGCCACCAAACCTTCAATATATCACATCTATGCTTACTTTAGTGAAAGTCCTGGCACTGGCACCTGACCACGTGCACCATCAGCTTCCTTTGTCATAAAGGTGATGGTCGGTGATGGTCAGAGGGTGGTGGATGAGGAAGAGGTCCTGTGCCCACAATGCCTTTGTGACTGCATTATACTTGTAAGGGAGGCATTGTCTAACAGGTTATCATGGGTATTGCAGAAGTATAAAGTAATCTTCAGGGAATAAAGATGAATCTTATTTAAAGGGAATCTTAAGTCATCATCTTCCATTCACTCATTCACCCAACAAACTAAGTGGGAAGAAGAGTCTCAGAGGTTCACTTTTACTGCTCTGCGTTCCATATAAGAAACAGCCATCGGATGCTGGACTCTGTGGCTCACACCTGTAATCCTAGCACTTTGGGAGGCTGAGGGAGGCAGATTGCCAGAGCTCAGGAGTTCGAGACCAGCCTGGGCAACATGACAAAACCTTGTCTTTACTAAAAACTTAAAAAAGAAAAAAATTAGCCAGCCATGGTGGTGTGCTCCTGTAATCCCAGCTACTCTGGAGGGTGAAGCACAAGAATTGCTTGAACCTGGGAGGTGGAGGTTGCAGTGAGCCAAGATCGCACCTCTGCACTCCAGCCTGGGTGACAGAGCAAGACTCTGTCTCCAAAAAAGAAAGAAAAGAAGAAAAGAGCCATCTGAAACTCCTTGTGGTATTTATTAGAATACTGATTGCCATAAATACCACAGAGAGTTTCAGATGGCTATTTCTTACTTGTGAAATAGATACATACACTTCTATATGTTGCCTTGAATCCCTGTGGGAAAAGGTGGTAGACAAATAACTAATGAACAAAGAAATGAAATCTCTATTTTCCTCTAAGGTAGGGCTCCTCTGCTCTGAGAGCTGAGAGGGATAACCAAGGTGTGACGATAATCCATCCTTATCTTTTGTAGAACCTGGTACTTTCTGTACTGTGTTCTCAACTACCTTCTTTACTAGATGAAATTGCTTTAATTATCTCCATTTTTCAGAGCAGGAAAGGCCTGCAAAGGCTAAACAGCCTGCCCTGGGTCACAGGTCACACTCTAGTCAAGAAGTCAAGACCCACCCAAATACGAGTCTCTGACCCACAGCTGTGGGTTTGTCCCGCCCCGCCCCCTGAGGAGAGCACCGTACTGCCACTGTAAATTACATTCTTATGATTTCCTAATGAAAATGGCAGTCATTAGCTTTGTCATTTTAACATAGATGACTGATATCCATGTAATCGTTTCCTTCAGCTGCAAAAATCCTTTTGCTTTCCACTATTTTATTAGGCCACAAGATAGTCCCCCTAGCAAGCTGCTAACCCCATTTGAAAAGCTGAGGTCTTATCTCATTGCAGAATCAGCATCCTAACTGGGAGTTACAGTCTCCTCTGTGTCCATGAACGCCATCTACACACACAAACGCCGCCTCTCAACTCCTGGGTTTCGTCCTAGAGCAGTTCATTTTCCTTCGCTACTGTTATGATCAAATGACACCAAGCTTTTATGTTTAAACAGCCATTCACAACTCATCGACCCTGCCATTTAGAAAGAAGGTGCAAGTTCAAAGTAATACAGTAATTGGCAGAGGCAAGAATCAAAGCCAAGCAGGCTGGCTTCAGACCTGACTAGAACCATTGTCCCTTCCCTCCCTCTGCAGCCTTTCTGTGGCGCTGAGGGCTGTGTTTGACAGCAGGACCAGGTCCAGTCCATAGAAGAGGCAAGTCCAACAGAGCAGCAAAGGGTCCTAGAACTGTCCTCGTCCATGTGCCCCTCCAGCACATCTGCTGATTCCACACAAGGACCAGAGGGTACGGAGAAAGGAGGGGTGGGCACCTGCCACATCTGTCTTAATACTGAGAGCAAGGAGGGTCATATCTCAGGCCTATAGCTGAGGAGCCTGAGATCTAGGCAGGCCAAGTGAATCCCCTAAAACCATACAGCAGGTGGGGAGATGAGAATTAAATCCAGTCTGTCTGACGCAAAAGACCATTCCACTATGGCACACGGAAGGGTGGCCACATCACCCTATTCAGAATCAGAGAAAACAATCCCAGGTGCAACTGGTGCCAATCATAAAAGAGGTTAAGAAAGAGCCATTGGCAGCTAAATGTTGTAACGGCAGTATAAACCAGGTTCAGGCAGAGCCAAAGTCTCCTTAGTTAAAACCCTCAATAATTTCAGAGCTTTTGTTTTTCAAGGAACAAGATCCAAGACACATTATAGATGGAACATGCTTTTTTTTTAGTGGAGCCAGACTCAGTATTTTCCTAGAAAAATCAAGACTCAGGTTGACACGCCCTACTTCCTTCCAGATAACATGAAATTCAGCCAGTTCTCTGACTGATCAGCATTCAGAAGACCCTGTGGTCTTCTCTTCATGAGACCTGGGCATCCGGTGGCAGCAAGACGACAAAACACACAAAGCAAGATGGTAGAGGGAGAGTGCAGTTCCTAGAGTGATTGAGAGACGACAGGATGAGAAGAGTGGCTAGGGAAAGGTGAGTTCCCGCCCTCTTCATTCAGACTCAGTCTTCTACGAGGCCACCCTCACCTATGAGGTTCAGGGCATAAGGAGGACAGGTCATGTCTCCCCTGCTGCCCTTCCCCACACCTGCCCTCTTCCCCACTGTAGAACCCCCTGACCCACCCTTCTTCAGTGGAAGAACTACCAAGACCTACATGAAAAGATGAGATCCATTTGGGGAAATTAGCATTACATGTCTCCCTGCTTAGGCAACAACCTCTGGGGCTGGAGGCCAGCAGAGCTACAGAGGCTGGCAGGACAGCCCAGGAGGCCAAGTTCCCCCAAATATCCCTTTTCCCACTCCACCTTGGAGTAATCAGGCACTCCTAGAGGACACCTGCACACCTGCTATGTCCTCAGATTTCCCTCATTCAAAGGACAACACCTGACATGGCCAAGGCCTGTTTGGTGCCCATGCCTTTGGGTTAGGAAATATTTTATATCTCACTCTAGGTTCTGAATAAAATTTTATCAGGCAAAAAGTTTTCTACTGCTGTAACACAATTGAAAACCATTCTTCTGCGCTTTGCCACCCCTATGTCCAAGGTTACTAACTGGAGCCCACACTCGACTTTAGTCTAAAATCAATAATCAATAACAAATGATGGAATGTCAAGTTACAATAAAAAAAACTGTGGCTGGGGGCAGTGGTGCGCACCTGTAATCCTAGCACTTTGGGAGGCCAAGACAGGTGGATTGCCTGAGCTCAGGAGTTGGAGACCAGCCTGAGCCATACGGTAAAACCCTGTCTCTACTAAAATACAAACAATTAGCAGGGTGTGGAGGCCTGTGCCATCCACCACCAGGGTGGGGCATTTGTTAGAACTGATGAATCTACATTGACACATCATTATCACCCAAAGTTCATAGTTTCCGTTGGGCTTCACTCTTGGTGCTGTAAGTTCTTTGAGCTTTGACAGATGCGTGATACACGGATCTACCCACCATAGTATCATACGGAATAGTTTCACTGCAGTAAATATCCTCTGTGCTCTGCCTCTTTATCCTTCTCTCCCCCGAGTCCCTAGCAACAACTGAACTTTTTACTGTCCCTATAATTTTAGCTTTTTCAGAATGTCACATACAGCATTTGGAATTATACACTGTGTAGCCTTTTCACATGGACTTCTTTCACATAGAAATACGCATTTAAGCTTCCTCCACATCTTTTCATGGCTTGGCAACTCATTTATTCTAAACATTGAATAATATTTCATATTCTGGATGTCCCACCTATATTTCCTCATTCATCTGTTGAAGCACACCTTAGTGCTTTTAAGTTTTGGCAATTAGGAGTAAAGATGCTATAAACATCCACGTGCAAGTTTTTATAATTTTTATAGCACCTCTATTGACATACAATTCATATATCATAAAATTCACTATTGAAAGTATACAATTCAATAATTTATAGTATATTCACAGAGTTGTACAACCATCACCATGATCAATGTTGGAACATTTTTTTAACCCTCCAAAGAAACCCTACACTCATTAGTAGCCACCCACCCATCCCAGCCTTAGGAAATCACTAACCTACTGTCTGTCTATAGATTTATGAACTCTGGACATTTCACAAAAGTGGGATCATATGACAGGTGGTCTTTTGTGACTGGCTGCTTTTACTTAGCATTAACATGTTTAAGGTTTACCCATGTCACGGCCATATCAGCACTTCATTCCTTTGTATTGCTGAATAACATTTATTGTCTAGATATACTCTCTTTACCTACTCATTCATTAGCAGGCATTTAGATTGCTTCCACTGTTTAGCTGTTGTGGATAATGCTGTTGTGATCATTCATCTACACACTCTTCCATAGACCTATATTTTCATTTCTTTTGGGCCTATTCCTAGGAGTGGAATTGCTGGCTCACATGGTAACTCGGTCTAACCTTCTGCGGACCTGCCAATCTGTTTTTCAAAGTAGCTGTACCAAACACAGCAGAGGATGAAGGTTCCAATATCTCTTGTCCTTACCAACCCTGCTATTATCTGTCTTTTTTATAACAGCCATCCTAGTGGATGTGGTGACTTATTTTCATACAATGTACATTTCTCTCTTTTACAATGATGTGTATCACTTTAGTGAGGGGTGTGTTATTAAAACAAACCATTAAAGTCAAAAACTCCTCTGCTGGGATTTCCATTAGCAAAAATGCATAGAAATGCAGTTCTAGTTTGGGAAGCTGGGTGGGGGTCTGTGGGAGAACAGGGACATGGAGGGAAGTCTTTGCTGCCTGCCTCTCTTGCTGTTCTCTGAGGCCCTGACCTCACTCCACAGTTTCCCCAAACCCACTGGGCTGTCCTCTATGGGCATGGCAGTGGCAGCCTCCTCCACAGGTTATTATGTGCAGTTCTTTCTGCAGGCTGTGTAGTGTGGTTGGAAGCCTCCTGGCCTGAAGAGTAAGGCAGACTGGGGTGTGAACCCTGCTGTGGGACCTCTGCTAGTACTTAACCTCTTGAGCTTTGCCATCTATAGCACTGAGACCCATCTCAGTCTCAAGGCATTGCTGATGGCTAAATGCAAAACGGCCGTCCAGGGTGCTCACAAGAGGTGTGTTTCCTGTTCCCTTTTTCTGCACTTCTGCTGTGAGCGCGTGGGGATTGGCCCTCCCTACCTGCATTTCAGGTTTATCTTCTGGTCTGGGTCTAACTTCATTCTGCTCCTTGGCTAGTGGGCAGCAGAAAGGACTACCTGGATAGAAGACCTCTAAGGGTACTACAGGAAGATGCCTGAAAGAGCACTGGAGATTTGTAGGTCCTCTTATAGGCAGTGTCAACCCCCAGCAAGGACCAACCCTTTATGAAAAGGTGAGGTTCAGAACTACGCACCTCAATGATGCACCAGGTCACCAGTGTAACCATGCATCCAGTACTGCTGGAGTGCACATGTGATTAGTAGGTGCTCCTGGAGAGTCTCACCCTCCACATGTCTCAGAGATAGTCAAATGGCAGGGGACTTTTTTTTTTTTTAAGTGCCAACTTAATAATATGATCATTGTCTGTGTAGCCCAAGTTACAGGACTCAAAACAGTGCTAAGAATTGTAGCAGCCACTGTTAATTGAAGATTTAATGCCTTTAACTCTGCTAGTGGTTTATAGACTCTATCTTAATCCTCTGGCACTCATGAGCTTCCTTGTAGCTCCCTATTTCCTTCCCTTCTCAAATGTTGCAGAAGCCATTCCTTGCCCAGTTGGTGTTTTTATTCTGTATTTTCAATGCTTTAACATCTTGGGACTTTGCTGACCCTGGAGGACTAACGAATTCCTAGCAATAGCAAGTCTGGTCCTTGAAGGACTAACAAATTCCTAGGAATAGCAAACGTCTGGTCTGTGAGCCAATGTGCCTTTCATATGCAAACCAATTAATCCAGAGCCATACCCCAACCATGACCTATATCTGCTCTCATACTCCAGGTCACTATCCACCTGCTCTAATCACCCCAGGGCCAGGCAACTTCCAGTTTAGGAAGTTGGGTGGGGGTCTGTTCCCAGGGACAGCCCTAGGGAAAAGCAATTAGGGACAGATAACTAGGGGCAGCCCCTGTGCCCAAGAGCCTACTAAGATTATTCTAACTAGACAATCCTAAAGCTGCTTACCCGACCTTGTCTGTTCCTCCCTGTGGAAACCTCAGTAAAGGACTAACATGAGTGCTTCTCCATATGGCCCTGCATGCCCTGCTTCTAGAGACCTGTGTGTAGCAAACTTCTTCATGACAGTCACTTTCTTGTCTCACCGTACCTGCTTAAACCAAATATGGGATGCCCTTTAAACACTCCTGGAGACCCAGCCTAGAGCCACCCAACTTCCCAACAGCCTTCAGATAATTTCTGCCAGCACCTAATTATCTATATTAATTCTCTGTATACCTAAAACCCACTGGGGGACTTGTGTTTCCTGCCATTAACTCTGATGATAGAGTAACTTACTCCAGACTGTTGAGCTGACGATGGACAAAGACGCACACTGTTCACCTTGAGCAATCAAGCCCTCAACCAGGAAGCTCTACTCTATTTACACTGGTATTTGGATCCTAATCTACAGTCCCAAAGGCTTACTTCTCTGAAAGCATTCCCCCAACCACAGAATGTTGCTCTGTCCAGTATGTGACCTTTGTTGGCCAGCCTCCAGGTAAAGCTGCTGCCTGAGTAAGTGTTTAGAAATTCCTTGAGGTCTAGATCACTTCCCTGCAGTGACCTGGGCTCCAGGTTAGGTTTTAGTCCCTGGGGAATAGGAAGCCAAGACTTCAGTGAAGCTGAAATGAGCATTCTTTCCATGTATGGAAAAGCCCAGGAGATGGCAGGGAATCTGAAAAAACTTTCTTCGGCCTCCAACATTTTCAGAGTAGTGCTTTGGCTCTCTTTGAGGCTTAGGGGAAAGTTTTGGGCCAGAGCCCATCAGATATTACTACCTGTATGTTTCCTGTGGATTCTTCCCCATTCTTGGGGACACTTCTCATACTATGGGTAGATCCTATAGCATGTTCTGGTAGTAAAAAGATTCAAGTCCAATCTAAGTCACTCAGATCTTCATTTTTACTTTTTTTTTTTTTTCCCCATCTCACATCCCATTCAAAGCAGTTGCCTTTCCCCCAGTTCAGGCAAGGACAGTCTCAGGAATAGGTGTGTCCCTCAACTGCCCTGTTGCACGTGGAGCTGGCTGGGGGCGGGTATGGGAAAGGAGAGATGTGAACTCAAAGCTGCCTCACCTGACTCTTGAAGCATCTGGCCGTGGGTCTTTTGTGTGGCAGATGACCAAAGCTTGGCCCTTAGATTAGTTTGGTAGCGTTGCCATAGCAGCATACCTCAAACTGGGTGGCCTACATCAACAGAAATTTATTCTTTCATAGTTCTGAAAGCTAGAAGTCCAAAATCCAGGTGTTGGCCGAACCGTCTTCTCTCTGAAACCCCTGGGTCAGGGTCCTGTTTTGCCTCTTCCGGCTTCTGGCAGCCCCAGAAGCACTATTCTTAGATAGTGACACCATGACTCTAATCTTCACATCTATTCAAATAGTGCTGTCTCCTCTGTGTCTATGTCCAAATTTCCCTCTTCTGATAAGGACAACAGTCATAATGGATTAAGGGCCCACCCTGGTCCACTGCAACCTAATTCATTACATCAGCCCCAACCCCATTCCCAAATCAGGTCACATTCACAAGTTCTAGGGGTGAGGAATTCACTCAGCACATCTTTGTGAGGGACACAGTTCAACCCATAACAGCCCCCTTTCTTCTCTCTCTCCCAGGAGGTATTTTTTGTGGGTTCTTCAGAGATATCCACTAGCCTCACTTCCACCCCTGCCCCCACCTGGGGCATGCTGGCATGGCAGATGCACCCTCTGTCTGACCTCTCCCAGATCCTTCTCATCTCTTCATCTCCTACCCCAGGGGCCCGCCCTGGAGGTCTGGCAGGCAGCCTACCTGGGCAGGGTTGTTTTCAGGGTGGCTCTAGTCTGGCCCCTTCCTTGGTGCTCACTTAGCTCACCCAGTCTCTGGGGGTGCAGGCTGCTCCCCAGGCTGCCTGACCATCCTCTTCATGTATCCTGGACACCTTCAGGAAAAAGCTGACTCTGGCGTGTGGCCTCCAAAGTTCAGGAGGCCAAGGTGTCACTCAACGTTGTCACTGCACTCCACTCTGGCCTTGTAGTGGCCCCAGGTACATAGTTCAGCAGATTAGGAGGCATTCAGCATGCAGTCAGAAACAAGACTGGCCCATGGACACCCCCTCCACTCCCCCAGAGGTTCTCCTGCCCCTTCCCCTCATTTAGGATGAGGAGCCCTGGCTTTTCTCGTTCCTCTCAGAAAAGCAGAAACGAGTTAGGCACAATGGTATGGGTCTGTAGCCCTAGCTACTCAGGAGGCTGAGCTGTGAGGATCCCTTGGGCCCAGGAGCTCAAGGCTGCAGTGAGCTGTGATCGTGCCACTGCACTCCAGCCTAGGTGACACAATGAGACTCTGTCTCTAAAAATAATAAAAAGAAGAGGAGGACAAACGCCGTCACAAGCTCCACACCTGTGCATTTGCTTTAAGGGACATCTTTCTCTGATCAATCTTCTCTGAATTTCTCACCTCTTAAGTAGGTTAGAAGAGAGTGGGGAGCAAGGGTCACAGGTTTTTGCAGATTTGTGCATTTCTGTTGGCATGTGTCTAACAACTCCCTTAAAAACATGTGAGACACCATTATCTTCATTTCTGGGGACTCAGGAATTCTCAATGGACAAGTTCCAGTCAGCAACCTGGTTGGTGGATGAGGTGCCTCGTTCTTAGAAAACCTTCAGTAAATGGCAGTCTTGAAAGTACAGGTTCCAATGACTGCATCCCAAAGTGCCACCATTTCCTTTCACGCATGCTACTGGCAGATATTCAGATTTTTCACCTTTAAAATGATGGAGAAAATGGTATGTGTTTAATAGTACTTCGAATACCCATGCAACCATTCTGTTTTCACTTTCAGTACAGCATTCAATACATTACATAATATATTTAGCATTTTATTACTAAAATATTTAGCATTTTATTACTAAATAGGCTTTGTGTTAGATGATTTGCCTAACTGTGGGCTAATGTAAGTGTTCTGAGCATAGTTAAGGCAGGCGAGGCTAAGCTGTGGTATTTGGTGGTGGATTATGTGTATGAAATGCATTTTCAGCTTACAGCCACAAGAACTGCAGGAAATGCCGCACCCCTCCGACACGTGCCCAGTGAGAGACAAGCTATGGTTTCTGCTCTTTCCATGGTACTATCCTGTTGTCTCCCAGGCCCCCGAACTTGGATAGGTGGAAATTTGTGCATGGTCGGAGCCAACGAAAACCCCTTCCAAGAGAGCTTTTATGACCATTTCACCCGAAAGAGAACCCCCTCCATGCCCAGTCTTCCTTTGCCCTTCCTAACTTTTCTTCAGAGCAGTTATCATAACCTGAAAGTATGTTAAGTTATACAGATGCCCACAGAGTTACATCTCCATAAACCCATCATAAGTTGAAAATACTGTAAACTGAAAATGCATTTGATACACCTAACCCACCAAATATCACAGCTTAGCCTAGCCTATGTTAAATATGCTCAGAACACTTACATTATTCTATAGTTAGGCAAATCATCTAATAAATACAAAGTTTATTTAGCAATACAGTGCTAAATATCTTATGTAATGTATTGAATGCTGTACTGAAAGTGAAAACAGAATGGTTTTATGGGTACTTGAAGTACTGCTTCTATTAACGCATATTGCTTTTGCATCCTCTTAAGGGTAAAAGACTTTAAGTTGAACCATCGTAAGTTGGTGACCATCTGTAGACTGTCTTTTCTTCACTGGATTATAAATTTCAGAGAACCGGACCCTGTCTGCTGTGCTTCCTGCAGCACCCATGGCTTAAAACAGCCTGACACAGGATGGGGGCGGCAGGTTGGATGGTGCCCCCCTCACCAAAATATGCATCTATTACAATCTGTGCATCTGACTTTATTTGGGGAAGGGGTCTTTGAAGATTTAATGGAGTTAAGGATCTTGAGCTGAGATTATTCTGGATTAAGCTGGGCCCTAAATCTCCTGACAAGTGTCCTTCTGAGAGAAGAGAATGTGTGGAGACACAGAGGAGAAGACCAGGTGAAGACAGAGGTAGTTTGGAGTTACACAGTCATAAGCCAAGGATGCCTGGAGATGCCTGAAGACACCAGAAGCCAGAATAGGCAAGGAGGGATTCTCCACTAGATCCTCTGGAGAGGGCACAGCCCTGTCCCTGTCAACACACTGATTTCAGTTGGTAAACAATTACTGAGCGAGTGAATGAGGTATTTCTGCATCATCCCCTGCAGCAGCGTTCAGCCCCTTTCTATGGGATCCTGGAGAGCTCATTGCATCAAGGGGTCATCTCTAAACAAGGGAGCTCTGAAGTTGATGTCAAGACCATTGAGTTTAAGTCTGAGCTCTGCTATTAAATGTCAGTTCCTGCTCCTGGCCTGTCTCCGCAGTTGGAAGAGATGTCCCCATGATCCATGATCTGCAGAAACACTACAGAGACCAAGAAGGTTCTCAAAGTACCTCTCTCTAGGCAGCCCTGCATACCCCAGGTCTGAGATCTCAGCTGGCAGAAGGCCCCCAGGGTCCCTCCAGAGCAGAGGATGGGCTGTGTGTCCAGCAGTTGCAGCTGCTTTGTGTCTGTGTCTACCCAACCCTCAGTGTCTTATAGTTACCTTAGTGACCATCTCTTTCTCAGGGCTCCTGGCAGCAGATGGGACCAGCTGGCAGTAAGGCTGGGGTGAGCTATCTTCTGGCTGGGAGACAAGCCTTGCTCACTACAAAGGACTTTTACTTCTGGGTCACGGTGGGGGACAGTCACAGGGATGTCACTTATTGGTGATAAAGTTTTATTTTCCATTCCATGGAGGTAGGGATGCCCTCTGGTTTTGCCATGTTTCCTGGAAAGTCTGGCCAGCTTCCTAACATAGAGAAGGGAGGCTATTTTTGTACACTTGTAAAAATCTACAGAAAGCCCTATTTATCTACAAAAACTCCTTAGAATACTGTTGGAGGGCCAACCCTAGGTTAATTTCATCAGGCTTATGAAGAAATTTTAAAAATCAGATCCCCAAATATTTGAGATGAAGTTCAGACAACCTCAGTCTTTTGATGTTTCCAATGACTAATTCCTCCTGGGCAGCTGCTGGCCTGTTAGAGCAATCATATTCCCAACAGCTGGGTGGAGTCAAAAGGACATTCAGGTAGGTTCCAGGACATGTGAGCCCTACAACAACTTGTGTTATATCAGGAAAGTTCCTAGATATCTCTGGGCCTCTGCTGACACATTGGAAAACTAGAGATTGCAATATCTGCTGTGCCCACCTCAGGAGGTATTGAGAGCATCCTGGTACTCTTTGGAGGGGCTTCCTAAGAAAGGGCTTGGAGAACCCAGAGGAATGGATGAGAAAGCAGGAGAAGAGGGCTTGGTGTGCAGTAAAGGAGTTATCTTGCTCAAAGAAAGGTGTGCCTTCTATCCCTATTTCTGAGAGGTAAGCCCTAAACCCTTGGAATGTTTTGCCAAATTGGAGTCTTTGTTTACTTGGGGGTCTTGTGCTATGTCATATAGGCTATGCTAGAATTGTGATTTATGGTGGGGTCCTGGGGACACAGCTCAACCTCTGGAGAGACTGGATACTAATCTCAGCCATGTGGGCCGACACCTGTGTCTACATGGCTGACCTCTGGTAAAAACTCTGGACACCCAGACTCTGGTGAGCTTCACTGGTTGGCAATACTTGTGTTGGCACACATCAGTGTTGAAAGAGGTAATCACTGTCACATATGCCACTGGGAGAGCGCAGCTGGAGGCTCATGCCTGGACCCTGCCTTGTTGCCTCTTCCTGTTGCTGAGTTTAGTCTGTGCCCTTTCACTGTAATAATCAAAACTGTAAGCATGACAGCTTTGCTGAGTTCTATGATACTTCTAGTGAATTACCAAACCCAAGCCTGGTCTTAGGGATCCTTCTCCCAACATAAACTTGTACATGGAAAATAGGCAACAGTCAAAGAAGGCTAGCAGCAGAGAATTCAGGAGCAGGTTCCAGGGAAATATGGGATGGGACGCTACCCCTGGGTTCTGCTAGACACTCACTGCTGTTCCTGCCCTGCCCTCACCTTTGCCCTGGTCTCTCTATTCTGCCACCACTGCAGGAAATTGTCTCTAACAATCCTGTGTCTTTGCACTTTTCCCTTAAGACTCAAAATCCTGGGAAGGAGCACCTGATTAGCTAAGCCTGGTTGCTTGGGGTTGGGAGGGGATTTGCCTAGTAGAGGGGACCATGTTTCTCACCTGGATGAACACAATGGGAAATCCTCTACCTCCCAAGTAATAAGGGTGATAAGATGCTGAAAAACCAACAAAGATATTCATCCCAAATGACTCATGGATTTTTCCATCTCCCAAACTCATCTCTGAGATTAAAGAGTAGAGGGAAAACTGCCTGGAAGCTGGTGGGTTTCACAGGTGTGGGCAATCTATGGAGTTGCATGGGGCCCCAGACTCAAAATGACTCTGCACTTATTTTAATGTTCTCTTACTGCCTTGAAATACTTAATGATTTTTCAGTAAAGGACCCACATTTTGATTTTGTATTGGGCCTTGCAAGTTATGGAGCTTGTCTTGCTAGAAAAGCACCAAGCATCATGCAAATGCAAGGGCTGGCTATAACCTTCAAAGTTATTTTCACAGCTGACTCTTTTTTTTTTTTAATTACACATTTTGACTTAGACTTAAGGACACTACCATCTGTCCCACTCATAATACCTCAAAAAACAACACCCTCTTTGGGCACCAATGGCTTTCTGAACACTAGACCCACTGGCCTGCTCTGCCATCGTCTGCTCCATTTGACTTTGACTTCTCAGTGCTTCTGCTCCATTTCTCTCTCCCTTTCCCTCTGGCCATGCTCCTCCCTGGATCTTGGCCATTCTGCACTGCCCTGCTTTGCCCCTATTTCTCCAGCTGCTGTTCCTTTGTCTTCTTCACTAGTTCCATTTGCTGTATTTTCCCTCTGCCCTTCAAACCTGGATGTACCCCCAGAGAGAGTTTTCTTTTGTGTCTGTTCTCCTCTCTAGACATGCCAGTTTTCTCCTGTCCCTTCAAGCAGAACTTTTTAGCTGAGGCTTCCAAGGTGGCTGTTCTGACGAGCTGTGACAGCACCGAAGGGATATCGCAGCAAGTCCACACGTGATCATCAGCAGGGCCACATCTATCTACCCTCTGGACCTCTGGATTCTAGCTGTGTGATCATCAGCCTTCCATTGTAATTGGTCTCAACTTCTTTTCTGCCTCCATATTGCTATCATGTGGTGACTTCTAGCTGTGTCTCACGTGGTAGAAGGGATGAGCAAGGTCCCTGAGGTCTCTCTTACCACGACATTAATCCCATTCATGACAGCTCTGCTCCCCATGACATAATCAGGGCACTAAGCCCATTCAAGATGGCTCCTAACCCCCAGGGTAATGGTATTAGGAGATGGAGCCTTTAGGAAGAGGTCCATTACCTTGGGAGTTAGAATTTCAACATATAGCTTGGAGGAGACAATAACATTCAGACCGTAGCATGACCCCCAATGCAGATATTGTGTACTGAAGCCCCAGCAGCCTTCTTGGATGTGGTAGTGACCTTGAGGATATGACAGAATGAGGAAGCAAAAAAATAGAAGCCAAAACCACAATGGCCATGGAGTCATTATCCTGCTCTGAGCAGTCTGCCTCCAGACTCCATTTACATAAGAAAAACATAAACATCGATCTTGTTCAAGCCACTGTTTAGTGTTTGATGCAGGAAAGATAATTCTAAGGCCTGGATGATACACATGTGAAATAAGTCCCAAACATTGCAGATAAACTTCAACTGTGATTCTCTTGTCTTTCTGTGAACTGAGAGATGAACGAATTTACACAGCTACCAAGTGTGCTGTGGGAATCCTATGAGAATTCGAAAGAGAAGTGGGATTTTGACAAAACAAGTCAGATTCAAGACTTGGGGACCACACAGGAGCTCTGGGAATCTGAAAATGCTCTGTAAGTTTGTGTTTATAAATCCATTCTGACCCAACCAACATGCACTTGGGATGGAAAGGGCTAGGCATGTAAACAGAAGAACTACTTGCAAGCCACAAAGATAATTGTCAATGTGATTGTAAACATAGCCTGGTGAGGCTTGGAGACGTTGAGTTAATGAGCAGTGTGTGTGTGTCCATGCATGTATATTCTAGAGGTGCATGGTAAATATGCATTTGACCAGATTCCAAATTGGCAAATGATAAAGTCTGTCTCTGGTCAAAGCCAAGGCAAAAACTGAACTGAATATTATAATCATAGATTGATGTCATGCAATGAAAACATAAATCTGATGTTTTATCCAAAATATATTAATTTAAAATTGTTATTGTTAAAACAACTTAGTAGCCAATGTTACATCTTGAAGTTATAGTGTAGTAATCATGTATCTTCATCATTAGCAGCTGTGTGGCTCCTAAATCACTAATTTACATGAGTGTTAATACCAAATAGATACTCACTTCCTGCTCTTGATAGAGGAAGATCCGCTTGGCCAGCTCTGCGAGGAATAATAAGGCGTGACTGATGGTAATGTTTTCAATGAATTATCAGGCTTTCCTCAAACTCCTTTTGTTTTTAGTAAGCAGCTAAGGTCATGACTTACTGCCTCTTTACGTATTTGACAAGAGAATTTGGTTCACAATGCTGATGCAATTTCATGGAAGCAATTTCATAAACCAAAGCTTTGAGCACTTGAAGAAGATACTTCCACACAACTTGGCTAACTTAGATAAAATAAACTAATTCCTTGAAAGAGACTATAAAAACTAACATGAGAGAAACAGATAATCTCAATAGACTTATAATTACTAAAAAATCAAATGGATAAAACTTCAAAAAAAGTAAAGCACTGGATGTTCAGTGGTGAATTCTGCAAAATATTTGAAGAAAAATACCAATTCTCCACAATACCTTCCGGTAAATAGAAGCAGAGGAAACAGTTCCCTAACTCCTTTAAAGAGGGCAACATTACCTTACTACCAAAGCAGATAAAAACAGTACAAGAAAAAAGGACTATAGACCAGATATTTCTCATGAATATAGAAGCAAAAATCCTTAACAAAATATGAGCAAAATCAAAACCATATATACATAAATATATATATATGTATATATGGTTACAGACATGCAAGACTAGTTCAACATTTAAAAATCAATTGATGTAATTTTTAGCAGACTGAATAAGAAAACCCAAATAGACATGTCCTGATGGGAATCCTCAAGTATTTAGGATTCGGAAAGAACTTCTTTAACACAATAAAGGTAATATTTTCTTTAAAAATCCTATAGCTAACAGGATACTAATGGTAAAAGACTGAACAGTTTTTCTTTACGATTGGAAATAAGGCAAAGACACCTTCTCATCACTGGAAGGCCTAGCAATGGGACAAGAAAAGGAAAGAAAAGGCATGCAGATTGGAAAGGAAGAAAAAAATAGTTAATATTCTTGAATATTTTTTAAAGTGCCTGGTGTGGTGGCTCATGCCTGTAATCCCGACACTAGGAGGCTGAGGTGGGCAGATCACTTGAAGTCAGGAGTTTGAGACCAGCCTGGCCAACATGGTGATATTTTTAATATCTCTCTTAAAAATACAAAAATTAGCCAGGCATGGTGGCAGGTGCCAGTAATCCCAACTCCTAGAGAAGCGGAGGCATGAGAATCCCTTGAACCTGGGACGCGGAGGTTGCAGTGAGCTAAGATTGCGCCATTGCACTCTAGCCTAGGTGACAAAGTAAGACTCTGTCTCAAAAAAAAAAAAGTGCTTTTAAGATTACTGCCCTTCCTTGCAGTTTTAAATTGCCTACACTTTTGCATGGACCTAATACTTTATATGATCCTTTGAGACAAATGCATCCTTAAATTTTGGATGTAGAAATGTGGTAATAAAGCTAGTTAATTGGCTTTTAAGGCAGTAAGATCACACTTGAATTTCTACTGAATTTCACACTTGAATTTCACACTTTTCAATTTCTACTTGAATTGAAAAATTTCAGTTTTCAATACATGCACAGAAATCTCAGCCTTTCCCTGTAGTAGAAGGATAAGAGGAATGTTTATAATAGCTCAGAGGTGCCAGATATGATATTGAGGTGGGCATTTGGCTATTGAGTCTTTCAAAGGCCAAGGCTAAATCCAACTGTATACCTGGAAAAACACTGAGCCCAAAGTCAAAGTCTGTACCCTTAGTGTATGCCTAGCTATTCCCAAGTTTTCTAACCTATGAGAAACCCTTCCCTTAAACAGCCAGTGGGTCAGGCATGGTGGCTCGTGCCTATAACCCCAGCACTTTGAGAGGCCGAGGTGGGTGGATCATTTGAGGTCAGGAGTTTGAGACCAGCCTGACCAATATGGTGAAACTCTGTCTCTACTAAAAATACAAAAAAAATCCACCCCTCCCCACCAACAAAAAAAATAGCTGGGCATGGTAGTGCATGCCTATAGTTCCAGCTACTCCAGAGA
>CAUYQU010097307.1:0-28385 GCA_963574635.1 Cheracebus regulus | reverse complement strand
TTTCTCTTTTGTTCCTGACACCATTTCTCTGGATGCCCCATTTACCCTGATGTGGCTATTGCACATTGTATGTGATATGGTTTGGCTGTGTCCCTACCCAAATCTCAACTTGAACTGTAATAATCCCCGTAAGTCAAGGAGATTTACTCACCAGCTGCATCTCTTGAGCCTGGAAACGTGCCTGGCACTTGCAAGGTGCACAGTGTATCAGTCGGGAGAGCCCGTGTATGCTGCAGTAACAAACAGGCCCCAGCTCTCAGAGGTGTATCTCTTGTTCATTTGTGAGTCACTTTCTGGCAGGCCGGAGTCTGAAACATCCCCCGTCTCCAGGGCAAGGGGAAGAGGAAATGGTGCATTGTGCATTCATTCTGAAAGGCATCTGTCTAGAAGAAACACAAGCTACTTCTGCTCATATTTCATTGGTCCAAGCAAGTCACGTGGCCGTGTCTAGCTTCAGAGAGGCAGGAAGTACAAGTCTCATTTCCCGAGGGGGAGAATTGGATGTATTAGTGAGCAGTATTTATCTCTCACACACTCCATGTGTTTATCAAGCTGCACTAGAGGTGTGACATAATGTTTGCCGATAATTATGCTGGTACCTCACGTGTTCCTCCTCTATGGGAAGATATTGACATTTAATTAGATGAAGGTGTCTGGATGTTAAAGTAGACGTTTCTAAAAATCTAGAAGCCTTTAAAACCTCAGAGATTGTCCAGTCCCATTTAATTTTAGCATTGAGACCAAGCAATTTGCCAAGTGCCTTTCAATCTGTTGATGCTAATTCTAGGGCTGGTGCCTTGGCCTGCCAACTCACCCGCTGGAGTTCTTTCCTCTTGTGCCTGTAAGAAGATGACCTAAGTCTTACTGCAAAGGCCATTTCCAAAAACTTTCTGGTTCCTGAAGCTCCCTGGAGTAGCCAAGCACTCATTGCTGTCCACTTCAGCATGGCAGTGCTTGGGGTCTTCCTATCCAGCCTCTAGATGATGAGGATTACAGAAAATAATTTACCCAAAGTCCTTTGGATAGTGCCTGGAACAGTCAGTGTGTAATAACTATTTTTTTTCTGAGTTGGGGGACAGGGCTCACTCTGTCACCCAGGCTGGAGTACAGTGGTACGATCACGGCTCACTGTAGTTTCAAACTCCCCTGTTCAAGTGATCTTCCTGTCTCAGCCTCCTGAGTAGTTGGGACTGCAGGCATGCACCACTATGCCTAGCTAATTTTTGTATTTTTCGTAGAGATGGTGTCTCATTCTGTTGTTTAGGCTGGTCTCAAACTCCTGGCCTCAAGCAGTCCTCCTGACTTAGCCCCCCAAAGTGCCGGGATTACAAGTGTGAGCCACTGTGCCTGGCCTATGACGGCTGATTTATTGTTATTCTGTGTGGTTGTTGTCGTGGTAATTGAATTCTGCAGTGAGGTCCGTTCTGGCTGGGCACAGGATAGCAGAGGCTTACAGTTTTCTCCAGGAGGTGCTCAGGGTTGAGCCCCAGACAAGTCATTCTTTATCTCTTGCCATGTTTAGGGCCTCCCATGTTCTCCAACAAGGACGCCCTTGAGAAGAGAGGAGAGGAGGGAAGCAGAGGGGAGGGGAGAAGAAGGCACAGCGAGCATGAGAGTCAAGCTCCAAGAGACAGGATGGGTGATATGGTTTGGTTCCGTCTCCACCCAAGTCTCACTGAGAATGTAATCCCCATAATCCCCACCTGTGAAGGACGGGGCCAGCTGGAGGTGATCGGATCGGGGGCGGTTTCTCCCGTGCTGTTCTCGTGATAGTGAGTGGGTCTCAGGAGACCGGATGTTTTTCTAAGTGCCTGGCATTTCTCTGCTTGCACTGCTCCTTCCTGCCGCCCTGGGAAGAAGATACCTTTCTTCCCCTTTGCCTCCTGCCACGCTTGTTAGTTTCCTGAGGCCTCCCCAGCTATGTTGAACTGTGAGTTAACTAAACCTCTTTCCTTTATGAATTACCCAGTCTTTATAGTGGCGTGTAAATGGACTAATACAGTGGGCATCTGGAGGGGACACGGGTGGGTGGGAGAGGCAGGAGGAGCTGAAGGGCAGATACCACAGGTCTCCAGGCCAAAGGCAAGGAGTGGCGCAGGGGCTCCAGGTCGAGGGCCAGGCAGAGAGCAGGAAGGGGACCATGCAGTGGGGCTGAAGGTGTCACGGGGGTCGAGCGCAGAGTGGCCGGCATCTCCTCTCAGCACCTGCTCAGACTGAGGGATTTCAGCAAGTGTCCAAGCCCCCTGGCCCCATCTTTCCCTCCCAGGCAGGTGCTATCCTGCCTCCTGCCGTCTGGGACTGGCCTCATCCAGAGCTCTGCCTCTCCCTCTGGCTCTGATCTCCCTGCAAGGGGGCTCCTCCTAACGAGAAAGGACACAATTTACAGAGGGAATGCTGGCCTCTAGACAGCCTTGGAGGGCTGTGCAGGGAGTACTGAGTTGCTCTGATAATAACAGCCAAGGTTTAAGAAGCGCCAGGTCCAGGAGTCAGCTCAGTGTGTTTTTTCTTCTTTATGTCTTAATTATTTGGGTTTGTGATCATCATCGTCATGATAATGGAGATGCCGATAGCGATGATAGCAGCTATCATCTAGTGAGCCCTTAGGGCTGTGTATTTTATGTCTATTATTTGTTTCCATAGCAATGATATCGGGTAAGGGGATTTTCAAAAGGGGACTGTGAGGCTCAGGAATGTAAACCAGTTGCCCGAGCTCATATGTCTGCTAAATAGCAATACAGACCATGGCTCAAAACACATCTCTCTGACTTCAAAGCCCATGCCAGGGCTTTAAAGATAACTCAGGATTATGCTCTTTGCAAATAAGGGAAATTGGAACTCAAGGAGGTCCAATTTCAGTTTCTAGAACATCTGCACCCCTTTGGAATGGAGGTGCATTGGTGCACTTGGATTAGGGTCCTCTGAGCCCTGGCTAATACTTTTCCGCCCCTTGTTCCCTGCTGTCCCCCACAGACGCAGGACAGTCCCTTCTATACTGTAGAAACCCAGGTGGGAACACTGCTGCTGGTTCTTCCTGTTTGTAGCCATGCTAAATCTCATGAATGCAAGGGCACTCAGACAGTGGGACATTCTCAGAGCACCGTTTGGAGTCCATGTGGAGGGGGAGGGAAGATGAACACCCTCTTATCTATGGCAGTGCCACGAGTGTGGCTTTGGTGATAGAAACTGTGGGTCTGGTGTGTTTATGAGCTGCCTTTGCTTGTTTAGAAAGCACTGCTTGCAGGCATTGCCCACCCTCACAGTCAGCCCTGTGGTTGGCAAGTGTCTACCCTGTGCCTGGCTGATGCCCACACCCTGAGAGGTAGGACTATGATTCTCTTTCTAGAAAAAGAAGATTAGGTTATGATATTTAAGTCACTTCTCCAAGGCTTCACTGCTAATTCAGTTGCTCAATTCAGATTTGAATCAGGTGTGTGTGACTCCAAACTAGAAATGTTTGGTTCATGAGGATTGCTACTTTAAAACACATGTGTACTTACAGAAGAAAGGAAAAAGCCAAGGTATGTAAGCATCGTTTTTTTAAAAAGATTGTATTTCTTTCCTCCTCCTCCTCTTCCCTTACTTTGATATATTCCTATAAACTTTGATGGAAAGTTGACATAAATTGTAAAATCTGAACTGAGGTTTGGGTACTTGTGGTTTTGACTTATCTTTCTCGATCTTTCCATTAATACAGATCATCAAAGTTTGGCTTTGTCTTTCTATTTATTGATTTGTCTATCCAAGTACTTATCTGTCTGCCTTCTCTAATGTGGAAAGGGTTCACAGTTCATAAAATTGGGCTGGAAACTTCTGGCAATGTAATACACCTGTTGGTTTTGTGTTGTTCTTTAATGGATCATCTGGTGTCATTGAGGAATTTCCCTTTCTCTGATACTCTCAATTGCTCTGAGTTAAAAAATAAAAAGTTGTATGAAGTAATGTTCAGTGGCCAAGAAAGACATTGGACGAAGTGGGAGTGAAGGGTGAAGACAGGGTTTTAGAGGGAAAAACTCACACAATTTAGGACAGGCAAAAATGGTGAAAGAAGCTGAGTATTCCCATGTCCACCCCACTGCGGTCATATCCTGTAATGTCAGTTTCAGACTTTTATCAGGTTTTCAAGTGGGGCCAACTTACTGACATTTTGTCCACACAGCTCTGGCCACAGCACTCCTGAGCTGGGGCTCGGCACTGCCGGGCAGCCCTTGCCATCAGACCAGCGGGGGTCACGCGGGCTCGGGATGCAGCCTCGGGATAGAAGCAGCGAGGCCTCGCATCTCTTTTCCTGGTTTAAAAGTTTATCCAAAAAAGAAAAACTTGCCTGAGATTTTACTGTGTGGCTACCAGGCACTTGTTTCTTTTCCAACTGGCTTCTCCACTGAGTGGCTGTCTGCTGAAGGTTCTGGCGATTTGGGCTTAGATTACAGGGTGCAAGGCTACGTTATTAAGCAGCCTGTGAGGGGAAGGGGGAGGGCAGGGGAGGACACTGGGGTGGTGTGAGTGTGAATGTGTGTGTGTGTGTTGTGTGTGTATGTGGTGTGTGAATGTATATGTTGTATATGATTGTGTGTGTTGTATGTATTGTGTGAATGTGTGGGTTGAATGTGGCATGTGAATATGTGTGTGCTGTATGTGTATATGTGTGCATGTGTGTGAATGTGTGGTATATGTGTGTTTTATGGGTGGATGTGTGAGTGGTGTATGTATGTGGTAAGTGAATGTGTATGTTGTGTATGTGTGTTGTGTGTGGTGTATGTGTGTGTTGCATGTGCATGTGTGAGACTGTTGTGTGTATGTGTTGTATGCAAATGTGTGTGTGAATGTGCATGTGTGTTGTGTGTACTGTGTAAATTTGTCGTGTGAATGTGTGGTATATCTGTGGTGTGTGTGTGTGTGCATGTTTGTGTGACTGTTGTGTGTGGTGTATGCATGTGTGTGAATGTGTGTTGTGTGTGATGTGTGTGTGACTGTTGCATATGTGTGTTGTGTGTGCATGTGTGCAGGTGTGTGTTGTGTGTGGAGTGTGTGTGTGAATGTGTGTGTTTTGTGTGTGTTGTGTGCATGGTGTATGTGTGTGTGTAACTGAGTGTTGTGTGTGGAATGTGTTTTGCATGTCTTTGTTGTGTGCATGATGTATGTAGTGTGTGTAACTGTGAGTCTGAGTGTTGTGTGTGAGTCTGAGTGTTGTGTGTGGAGTGTGCATATGTGTGAATGTGCATGTGTGTTGTGTGTACTGTGTAAATTTGTCATGTGTGTGAATGTGTGGTATATATGTGGTGTGTGTGTGCATGTATGTGTGACTGTTGTGTGTGGTGTATGCATGTGTGTGAATGTGTGTTGTGTGTGATGTTTGTGTGACTGTTGCATATGTGTATTGTGTGCAGGTGAGTAGTGTGTGTGTGGTGTGTGAATGTGTGTGGTGTGTGAATGTGTGTTGTGTGTGTTGTGTGAATGTGTTGTGTGCATGGTGTATGTGGCATGTGAGTGTACATGTATGTGGCATGTGCATGTATGTGAATGTGTGTGTTTTTTGTGTGTTGTGTATGTGTGCATTGTGTGCATGATGTGTGCGCTGTGTGCAACTGTGTGTGAATATTGTGTGTGGTATGTGCATGTGTGTGAATGTTGTGTGTGACTGTTGCATATGTGTGTTGTGTGTGCATGTGTGCAGGTGTGTGTTGTGTATGTGCGTGTGTTGTGTGTGGAATGTGTGTGTGAATGTGTGTGTTTTGTGTGTGTGGTGTACATGGCATGTGTGTGTTGTGTAACTGTATGAGTATATTGTGTATGTTGTGTGCATGATGTATGTATGTAGTGTGTGTAACTGTGTGAATATGAGTGTTGTGTGTGCATGTGTGTGAATGTGTGTTTTTTGTGTTATGTGTGTGTGTTGCGTGCACGGTGTATGTGGGTGTAACTGTGAGTGTGAGTGTTGTTTGGTGTGTGTGAATGTGTGTTGTGTGTGTTTTGTGTGTGTAACTGAGTGTTGTGTGTTGTATGCATGCTGTATGTGTTTGTGTAACAGTGTTGTGTGTGAATGTGTGTTGTGTGCATGGTGTATGTGTGTGTGTAACTGTGTGAGTGTTGTGTGTGGAATGTGTTTTGCATGTCTTTGTTGTGTGCATGATGTATGTAGTGTGTGTAACTGTGAGTCTGAGTGTTGTGTGTGGTGTGTGCATGTGTGTGAATGTGTGTGTTTTGCATGTGTTTGTGTGTTGTGTGCATGGTGTATGTATGTTTGTGTAACTGTGAGTCTGAGTGTTGCGTGTGCATGTGTGTGAATGTGAATGTGTGTGTTTTGCATGTGTTTGTGTATTGTGTGCATGATGTATGTATGTTGTGTGTATAACTATGTCTGAGTGTTGTGTGTGAGTCAATGTTGTGTGTGGAGTGTGCATGTGCATGCCTGCGTGTCTGGACCCTTACTCCTCAAGTTCATATGTTGATGGCATTTGGAGGTGGGGCCTTTGGGAGGTGATTAGGGAGGGCCGATGGCGTTGGCAGCTTTGTAGAAAGAGGAAGAGACCCCAGGCAAGGCCCCTGCCCTCTGCCATGTGATGTGCTCGGCTAAGTCATGGTGCAGTGGGAGGCCCTCACCTGATGCACCCCCAGCCATGAAATTCCAGCCTCCAGAACTGTCAAATACAAATTTTTTTCTTTATAAATTGCCCAATCTCAGGTATTCTGTTATTGTAACAGAAAGCAGACTCCAATGAGGGGTCTGGAGCCATGCAGAGCTGGTCCCAGAGGCAACGCGGGCAAACTTTGTGCAGCTCTGGGCATCCCTGTGGACACCTCTGGGCCAGGCCCAGCTTCACCTTCACCCTCCTGGCTTCCCACAGCAGATAGGAGGGTGGGTGGAGTCCATACTCTGGGGCAGGAGAGTCTCTCAGACGCCTGGCAAGGAGGAAGGCACCCAAATGAGGACAGACAGAGGCTGCTTATCCCCAGCTGGGGTAAGAGCAAAAGAGCTGGCCACTGTCACTTGCATTTTTGCCAAGACTCCGGCAGGCTGGGTGTGGGAGCTTCCCGGTGGAAGAGAAGGCACCTGGTGAGCCCTGAAGGAGGCTGCTGGCCTGGGAGCTGGGACAGAAACTAGAATTGGGGTGTCCCGTGTGAGTGTCAGGGGAACACGTTTGTCTTTCTCAGTTTGTCCTCAATGGGATGTCAGGGCAGGAACTGGGGCAGCTGTGAGTTATTAACCAAGTCCTGGACATCTGGGGCTGACTCTTACGGGTTGATTGATTCCTAGACTGGGGCACGAGGTAGCTGTCTGACTTCCCACCATGTATCTTACCGAGAGCAGGCCAGCATCGGGGCTGGCTGCTGCAGGCGATGGCTTGGTTTTCTGGGCTGGCTGCTGCAGGTTGTGGGTCACAGTTCCATTTGTACAGATGGTTAAGCCACTGTCTCTTTGTATATTAAGCCTCTCAGACCACCTGCTGGCTCCAGCCCTTCCCGCTGTGGGACTCTGGACACGTTCCCTGACGGTCCTGTGCCCGTTTTCTCAGCTGTGAAGGAAGCAATGACCATGCACACCACTGAGGCCAGCCATGATGATGAAACATGGCAGGCCTAGGCACGGTGAGGTGTGTGAAAGCAGTTCAGAAAAGCCCAGCTCTCCCTTCATGGGCCTTCGCTCTGTGCTGCCTTGGCTGGAATGTGGCCACCCTTTGTTTTGAGGTTAGGGCTTCTTCTCCAAGCACGTGGGATTCATTTTTGAATCATACATTCAGCAGCTCCAAGCATCCCTCCAAGATGGTCTGCTGGCAGTCTCCTCTGCTGTCTGCTGACCGGACTTTGGGATACTTTGTGAGGCAGTTGTAGGGTGGAGCAAAGAATGAAGGCTTTGGAATCCGAAGATCAGAGCTAGAATCGTAGGTCAGTCATTTGCTGCCTGGGTAACCTTGGTCAAATTCCGCCCCCTGAGGACGACTCTCTTCACTTTCACGAAGGGGCTGTGGTATTGGCATCCCTGGCTTGGGTGGAGCGTGAGGCAGCCACACGGTGCTAGGTGTGGTGTCTCTCCCTCTATCGTGATCTTCTCTCTTTTTTTTCTTCTTTGCATTTTCTGTGAAAGGTACCCCATCCCATTTAGCTTTGCGACTGACCTGTGTTTCCCAGCATTCCACGCTTGATAAAACTAGTTGGGATTGTTTTTCTGAGAAGCTATTTTGTAAAGAAGTTTGCTGGATATCTACCTAGACAGACACAGATGTATTGCTATCATATATTGTTTCTTCTTTTGGAAGGACGTCAAAGAGCCTCCTGTCATCTTGCAGGTAAGTGGGCAGCCTGGGCTCTAAACTTCCCATGGGAAATCTCCACATGTAAGCACCACTCAGAATGCCTGGGGCGTCAAGAGCAGGTTAGGATTTACCATGGCGTTCCAAGCTCTGTGGCCGCAGGTGGGTTGCTCTTGGTCACCAGAGGGCAGAAGCATTCATAGCAAAAACTGCTCTTCTTAAATCTATCGACTGAAATTACAATCAAGGATGCGTAACTGCCTGTTTCGGATTTACTTTTGCAAAGCTGGAGTCCAAGAGAGTCCCCAAAAGCCACCAGGGCATCATGTGGTCTCTGCAAACCTCCCATGATGAAGCGTTTCAGGAACCATCATACTGAGGAAGATGCAATTCACAGCACACCAGGATGAACCCAGCAAACACCACACATTTTCATTCATTACACAGAACTGGAAGTTGACCGCTGGTGGCCATCTGAGAGGCTGCCATAGTTTGTTCAATATTTTTCAATCAGGAAACACACACTAGCTTCCTTCTGTGGCTGGGTAGGAGCTGAGCTCCAGAGGTTAAAAGACAAATATGGCAATGTCTTTGATATGTTCACATTCTGGAGGTTGTAGCATGCTACAGTTAAATGGATTTCATCTCAGAATATTACTTGTCCCAGATTGCACATAACATTATCTTGTCTAAATGGAGCATGTGTAACAGATAGACAGATTAACATTTATGAAAAAAGAAAACACTGTCCACATTATTAGGTTGTAGTAAATTCTTACAATTCTGTGTGGCCTTAGCACCTATTTTGAATATAAGTTTAACTTCCTCAGAAGAGAGATTCGGTCAGCCTTGCCACAGTTTCTAGTTGTACACCACACTGAAGTGGCTCAAGCTGGTGGCTCAAGATTCAGAATTTAGAGGCATTTTTCACTCAGCAGATGAAGCTTCTGCTTTCCTGCCCAGGCTTCCCTTTTAGAAAAAGTCTCACCCTGTCACCCAGGCTGGAATGCAGGGATGAGATCTCGGCTCACTTCGACCTCCGTCTCCCAGGCTCAAATGATCCTTCTACCTCAGCCTCCCCAGTAGCTGGGACTACAGGTACTCGCCACCATGCCCAGGTTTTATTTTTTTTTATTTTTGTAGAGATAGGGTTTTGCCATGTTGTCCAGGCTGGTCTCAAACTTCTGAACTCAAGTGATCTGCCCTCCTATCTCCCAAAGTGCTGGGATTATAGGTGTGAAGCTCAGTCTTCCTTTAAATGGACCATTTAGGTCTTTGTTCAAGTACATAAAGTATGTAAACCATCCCCATACCCTATTCCCTTACACACACCCAGGCACCCACGCCACACACATATTAAATACATAGCTAGTTCCACTCGCTCTCTCTGCCTGACCCTCATCCCACTGTATGTGACCTGGGTATGAAGCACTGCCCTCCAATTCCGTACACCCTCCCCACCTGCATCTGGAGGTAATCGGTCTTTGAACTAGTTTCCTGTGGTGGTGTGGATTGAAATTTGTGTTTTCCATCTGAAGAACCAGGAATGGCCTCAGGCCAGGCTTTTCCTGGGATGCCAAAGAGGCAGTTGGTGGGGAGAGAAGGTTGGGCTCCCAGCAGCATAGCAATGTCCAGACAGGCATAAACTGAGCACAGGTCAGACAAGAGCCACAGGAGTGTCTGCCAGTATAAACATGTTTCCCGTGGGGGGTACTCCCTGGTTGTGGATTGAACAATGAATGAGGTGTGAGGCCATCCACAGGTAAAAGAGGCATTCCATGAAAGGTGCTCTGTAAATGCTCACATCCAGCTCCCCTTTCATCTCTCATTAGGGCAGGGTTGTTGACTGCTCTGGAATGAGAACCTCAATTTAGCTGGGGCTCTGAAAACACAGGTACACTCTGAGGACCTGCCAGCAGACAGTATTTACATAGCAAGTGCCATATTAATAACAGTGAAATCACAGCTGTAGTTCATGGAGTGACTTCCTGTCCATGGGTGATGCTGAAATCATAGCTGCAGTTCATGGAGTGACTTCCTGTCCATGGGTGGTGCTGAAATCATAGCTGTAGTTCATGGAGTGACTTCCTGTCCATGGGTGGTGCTGAAATCACAGCTGTAGTTCATGGAGTGACTTCTTGTCCATGGGTGGCTCTGAAATCACAGCTGTGGTTAATGGAGTGACTTCCTGTCCATGGGTGGTGCTGAAATCACAGTTATAGGCATGGAGTGACTTCCTGTCCATGAGTGGTGCTGAAATCATAACTGTAGTTCATGGAGTGACTGTCCATGGGTGGTGCTGAAATCACAGCTGTAGTTCATGGAGTGACTTCCTGTCCATGGGTGGTGCTGAAATCACAGTCATAGGCATGGAGTGATTTCCTGTCCATGGGTGGTGCTGAAATCACAGTCATAGGCATGTAGTGACTTCCTGTCCATGGGTGGCTTGGGCAATGAATCTTTGACTGTGCCTCATGCCCTGTGTACTGTTATTGTATTCATCCTTAGAAGCCACTTCAGTAACATTTTAAAACAAGACAGATAATTGGTTGCAAGGTATCTGTTGTATGTAAATCAGTAAATAAGAGATGTATAGATTTTCTTCAGTTTATTTTTTTGATAATTTAAGAACCACCTTTCCTGCAAAAATATTCCAAATACTTAAAGGAACACTAATAGTCATGCAACTGCAGAAGAACAGCAGAGATTAGAGAGAAGTGTGCACTGTGACCTCTAAGAGTCTGTAGTTGGAAACAACTTCCTTGGAAAGTTATGTCCAGTGTAGATTGGATATATTCAGTCTTCATTTGGAAGAAAAACAGAATTTCCAAAAAGAAAATTCTTTTTTTTAATGAAAAGTAACCTATGCCATATCTTTTTGTAAATTTATTATTTTTTTACATTTATACTTTGGATATTTCTTTCTTTAATCCCTTGAGCTCCCATGAACATTTCTCAAACCACACAGTCACTCTTTCTGAGTTAAAACCAAAGAAATCAAATCTACTGCAAGTCAGAGATGAAAATGCTTTTTGTTTCCCTCAAAATAAAACTAATGGGAAGTAGCAGGTACTCCCTAGAAAAACGTTGTTACTTAACATAGTCTCAACAAATAGATTCCACTGGAGCTGGTTTGAGCCCCACAGAATCTGAAAGCTCTTTATATAAGTCCATCATGACCAATAAGGAGCCCAATAGATCTCAGAACCACTGGCAGAAATAAACAGAAATAAGAAAAAGAATTCACAATGTTATGGAATAGTTTGCATTTCCTTTTTATCTCCAATTTAGCAGCATGTTCTCATTCTGTAGAAATAACACCTTTCAAGTTTCCATGTTGTCAAAGTAGTTAAAACTCCCCTGATGGGAATCCAGAATGGTCCATAGGGCATAGGGCACAGTTTTTAACTCAAGTGCTATGAAATGAGCTAATGTATAGATCACCGGAACCATGCTGGGAATATCTGTAGGCCTTGCCAGGTATGCAAAAGAAAATAGTACTTCTATTTTTGTATGGAAAAGTCAAATAGCAACCAGAGGACCACAGCATGAGAGTGAGTAAAGTGCTCAAAATATTATGTCATTCTTCAGAATATAAAAATTCCCTCCTGCAAATTAAAGTTAGTCTTACCAGTTGGACTAATAGCTCTGAGCAGTGATTTTGTCTTGGAGTTTGGTAGCTGATGGTTCCTTGTGCTTTGCTTTGGATGCTGAGATGCTTAGTCATTAGTCTGCAGCATCTGTCCAGCAAATTCAGACTTTCAGGGCTTACATTTTGTAAAGTAACTTGAATTCCTTTACTTTCATTTATTTTTCTAATTGTCTTCATTTTTAATTCACTTTTTAAAATATACTTTATTGCACTTTAGGTTCTGAGGTACATGTGCAGAACATGCAGGATTGTTGCATAGGTACATACATGGCAATGTGGTTTGCTGCCTGCATCCCCGTCACCTATATCTGGCATTTATCCCCATGTTATTCCTCCCCAGCTCCCTACCCACTGCTGTCCCTCCCCTATCCCCCCAACAGGTCTGAGTGTGTGATGCTCCCTTCCCTGTGTCCATATGTTCTCATTGCTCAACACCCACCTAAGAGTGAGAACATGCAGTGTTCAATTTTCTGTTCTTGTGTCAGTTTGCTGAGAATGATGGTTTTCAGATTCATCCATGTCCCTACAAAGGACATGAACTCATTGCTTTTTATGGCTGCATAATATTCCATGGTGTATATGTGCCACATTTTCCTTGTCCAGTCTATCACCAATGGGCATTTGGGTTGGTTACAGGTCTTTGCTATTGTAAGCAGTGCTGCAATGAACATACGTGTGCATGTGTCTTTATAATAGAATGATTTATAATCCTTTGGATATATACCCAGTAATGGGATTGCTGGGTCAAATGGAATTTCTATTTCTAGGTCCTTGAGGAGGCACCACACTGTCTTCCACAATGGCTGAACTAATTTACACTCCCACCAGCAGTGTAAAAATGTTCCTATTTCTCCACATCCTCTCCAGCATCTGTTGTCTCCAGATTTTTTAATTCACTTTTAAAATACATTTCATCTCAGTCTGTTATATTTACCCTTGGAAGCCACTTTAATGGCATTTTAAAATTAGGCAAAGAGAAAATGTTAGTACTTATTCTCAATACTGGTTCTCCATTTGCTTCTACATATGAGGAGGTGAATAGACCAGAGGTAGCCAATGATCTAGGTAGCACAAGGTTTCCTGTTGAAAGGCTTCTCCTCTGTGCATCTCCTCCTCTTTTCCTCCAAGTCCAGGTCACAGATAGTAAATTACAAGACAATGCTTTCAAAATGTGTCAAGCAACTCATTCTGAGTGAGATGCAATGCCATGTCTCCAGGGACCAAGAGCTCTTCTCTACTTTGTCCAAAGACAAAAAAGGTAGCTATCTTATTCAGATATTTTGTTTTCATCCCCTTTGTGGTATCTTCTATTGGAGGCAAGAGCGGGTAATGTTTGTTGGACGTCCTCTCTGTGCTGGGTTCCTGGCTGGGCTCTTTGTATGCATGGTCTTATTGAACCCTCCCAACTTTGCAAGATCGTTTCATTGCTCCTGTTTTGCAGATGAGAGAACAAAGGCCTGAGTTGTTAAATATATTCTAGAAATTCCATTTAGCTTCAGTGAGCACAGTCCACACTCTCTAATGCTGTCTGAAGAGATCACGTTTGCTATGGTCTGAATGTTTGTGTTCACTCAAATGCCTACATTGAAACCTGAAAATCCATAGTTGAAATATAGTGGTGTTGGAGGTGGGTGTTTTGGGAAGCAATTGGGTCATGAGGGTGGGGCCCTCATGAATGGGATTAGTGTCCTTCTAACGGAGGCTCCTGAGAGCTGTGTTGGCCCTTCCACCCTATGAGGCAAGAAGGCACCGTCTGTCAACCTGAAAGCGAGCTCTCACCAGATACTGAGTCTGCTGGTGCCTGGAGCTTGAACTTTCCAGTTTCAGAGATGTGATAAAGGCATTTCTGTTGTTTATGAGCCACCCAGTTTGTGATGGTTACAGCAGCCCTCATGGACTAAGACAGCATTGTTCTACTAGTGACTGGCAATGGCTGACTCAGAGAACACAGGACCTGGCCCATAGTTGCCTAGTAAAGTAGTGCAGGGGATAGAGGATTTGAACTGAGCCTAGGATCTAGAAAGATACTCATCCTCAGAGCTAGAGGCAGCCAAAGCTGCCTCTGGGAAACGGAGCACCAGAGAGGGCCAGTCTGGAGTATCCACCAGGCAGGTAGAGTGCTGCGGGGTGGCTGCTGCTGCTGCTGCTACTGCTGGCAGCAATCATTCACGTTTAAATAGGGCTTTACTTTCATAAGTGTTATTTAGTTGATTGTCACGGCAACATTGTCAGCTGTTTAGGACAGGTTTTCATTATTTCTATTATAGGGTTTTCTTCCCCTTTCCTTTCTTTCTCCCTCCTTCATCCTTTCCTTCCCTTCATAAACAATTTCTGGGTCAGCCTTATTCCAGGCATCTTTGTAGGTAGAAAGGACAGGACGAGAGACTGAGGTCTTGGACAGGAGAAGATAGGCTTGGTGTGGACATTATTTGCAAATGCAGGTTGTTAGGGTCTATTCGTGCTTGGAAACCATATTGATGGGTGCAACAAGAAAGGTGTTTCTGATGATTTACATGCCAAAAACCAGATACTGGCGGCGTCTTCCCAGCACTTCCCCCAGCTCTGTTGTGGCAGCCTCTCTAGTGTTTTCTTGGGAGCAGATGTGAGGTCTGGACCTGGGGAGACCTTTGGCTCTGACTGTAGGAGGCACTCTGGTTTCTGCCCCTGCCACAATTAGCAGCCATAGCTGCTGCTGGGGGACCTGAGGCTGAAGCAGTGACCGCCAGGTCTGCATGCAGTGACCACCAGCTCTGCACGCAATGCCCCGTGTAATGGCCACTCACGACAAATGTTACAATGTTACCCTCTGACTCCACATTTAAAATTTTGGCAGGAAACACCTGCTTTATATTTGCTGTTATGTTTAATGATTTGTAAAATCAACAGCTACACAAATCACCACACTGTCAGACTTGGGTTGTGATTCCTTTTTCTGTGTCCACTGCCTGGCCTTGTTACCTCCCCTGACCATTTATTTTGTCCCCTAGCTGTGTTGTTTCTGAAATTGGATGAAGAGCTCCCCAGGAAAGCACTGGCAGGCATCTCCAGTGAACTCTCCAGTGCTCTCCATGTGTGCAGCTCTTGAGAGCTTACCTCTCTGTATGTGCACATTAGGAAGTCACTGCATTCTGATGACAGCTGTGTGGAGGAGCAGGGTAGGCTGTCATCTTCCCTCTTTATTAGCAAACTGCAACTCAGAAAAAATGAGATGGTGTGGCTGGACAATAGCAGATCCAGGACATGAGGCCAAGTCCCAAATCTCAGTCCAAAGTGGTGACATTGTAGAAGGAGCATGGACTAAAGAGGCCTGGGGCTCTGAGCTGCGTAGACCTATTTGCCTCTTGCACAGATCTGGGCTTGCATTCTAGCTCTGTCATTTAAAGAATGGCTATTTGTGCAGGTCTGTTAGCCTCTCTGAGCTTCAGTCTGTTCATCTGTGAAGCAGGACTAACAACATGCATGCATGGGTGGACTACGTGGTCAAGACAGTATCAAAGAGAACACAGAAGAGTGGGAGGTGCAAGGCAGTTTGGCAAATGCTAGGCCTGTGTCTTGCCTTCAGATTCCTAGTTCTGATACCCCAAATATCCAAAAGTTGAGTGACACAAGTCACAGTTAGTGCTAGAGTGCTGAATCCATTCTAAATTTATTCATGGGGATAGAAATTTTTAGAGAGTGATGGTTTTGAATTTAGTCTGGAAGTTGCTCAAATTCTGGATGAACTCAGATATTCAGGACCCAAAGTGGGTTTGGCCGTGTCAACACAAGCTACAGCACTTCCAGCCCGTGAGGGTACTCAAAGTTACTCCCATTTCCGATAACGCCGTGTCCCAGATGGGGCTCCCGGCAGGTAGAGCTCATGGGATGGTCTTTCACTCTCTGCTTGGTCCCACTCACACTCTCAGTCAGTTGTACCCATGTCCCCAGGTACAGCTCTTGTAGGCTAGTGGGTGGCCCAGGAGTACGTTTGTGTCAATAGACTTGCTTCCTGAAGGGCCCCTGGGACTTCCCCATCTCTCAATTCTCTGCCTCTTCTCACCATCTTCAGTGTCTGCCAGTGCAGCAAATTCCACTCACCACAGCTATTTTGAAGTTGGTTAAGGGGTTAGGAAAGAGGAAAAAATGAAAGAAATGAAGAGGACCAGAGTGATAGCGAGTTAAGTGAAGGCGTTCTGGAACTAAAATAGCCATGAGACCCATATATGCTTGTGTGTGACTGTAAAGAGAATAGAAAAGTAAAGATCCCAGACAAAATTTTTAAAGAAAGGCAACTGCTTTGAAGAACCATAGTTATTTGGAATTGTCAGTCCTTGTAGATGGGTGAGGAGAATCTGTCGACTTTATACCTGGTATTCATGCGTTCACAGTGGCTGATAAAAGGCAAGCTCACCTTCCAGGATGGATGCAGCTGCTAGAATGGATGCACTGCTCTTGTGTCCAACCTGGGGAGACTTCTGATTTACAGCTTTGGGAATCAAACTCAGTATGATGTGATTTTGAATTCAGACACCATTTGAGTGCAAAGCTCAGAAGCTCTATACTATTGTGAAATAATAGCATAATGACTCAAATAATGAAAAATTGAGTACATGCATTGGTTTGTGTATATTAAGATACGAAGTGAGCTAGGGCTGTTGACATGGCAATTTTAATAAAACAAAAATGTATTTTTCCTCTGCATCTAGGAACATCAACAATCTACCTTCTTACAGGAAAACTGATCTAAGATTAGCTCGTTGGAATGGATTCCCTCTGCAGTTCTGGGCCATGCTGTCAATGACCATAGATAATGATAGAATAGAATATCTGGGGACAGGGAGGTGTAGGTTCTATTTCTTCAAAATCACTTTTTAAATTTGGAACTAAGGAATTAAAGTAATTGATACTAAAAAAAATTTTTAAGTGGGCACACGTGGATTTAATCATGATAAAATAAGGATGTGATTTCATTTAATCTGTTCCATTCAAAAAAACACTTGGGGTACTCCTGGATGTGTCAGGTAGGGTGTTAGGTGCTGGAGGCATAAAAGAGGTCAAAGACCTGGCAGTGGGGAGGGATACCCATGAAACACTTAGACATATGTAATTAAATATTGAATTTTTAGTGAGTAGCTGAGATCTCAGGAAATGAAATAAAAATATCCAAGAGTTGAAATGGAAGAGGAAATTGAAACCCAGAATGACAGCACCTGACCTTGTGCCCAGGCATACTGACGCTGGGATCGGAGGGTGCAGTGACTGTCACCTGCTCCTTCGGGCCTTGGACTGCAGTGCTAATTTGGGGAAAGTAAGTGAAGTTCCAGGCTGGTGCACAGTGGGGAAATGGGCTTCTTATCCCTGAACGAAGCCTCATGAAAAGATGGACTAAAAATAAACTCACCTTCCTTAATTAGGAGATAAAAGTAAAGATTATTTACAACCAAATCTAATGTGTAAACATTGATGGAATTTGGTTAAGAAAAAGAGTGAAAAAGCAAAATACAGAAGACCCTAACATCCTCTGTGGGCCACTGGGGAAATTGAATATAGAGTGGATAGTAGATCATATTAAGAAATTTTTGTTATTTTCTCAAATGTAATAATATTGTCAGAATATTCTGTTCCTAGAATTTGCATGCAGAAGTATTCAGGGTTAAAGTGTTATGGTGTCTATACAACTTACTTTTATAGTGGTTCAGCAAATATGTATACATACAGTTCAATGTATAGATAAAATCATTATGACAAAATGTTAATAATCCAGGGAGTGGGTAGATGTACAGTCTTTATATGTTTCTTCCTACTTTTCTGGAAGTTTGAAAAATTTTGAAACAGAAAATTGGAAAATGAAGGAACACTGTTTTCCTTGATCTAGGTTTGGGGATGAAAAATAACCTCCCTGAGATTTTGTAGCCATAGACCTACCCTCATGATGATTAGAGGTTGACTTTTTTCTTTCTACATGACGTGAGAATCCTTGGCCTGAGGAAATACCACAAAAGTAATAGAGGCTGGAGACACTACTGGATGCCTGGCAGAAGGAAATGCACATGGCCTGGAAACACACGGATCCTCAGCGGAGTTGCACGGTACATCCTAGATGAAGCCAGCACAGTAGGCATGCAATCCGAAATTATGAAACGGGAAGAAAATTACTGTGGGAACAGTCAAATGCAGAAACAACAGGATCCAATCCTTCAGGATGTTTAAAGATGTCAAAGAAGTTTTTGGAATTGTAATAAAACATGCAAAACATGCCATGGAACTTTTAGAAATAAAATATAAACTCACTGAAACAAGAAAACCCCGATCAGATTAGTGATTGAAATGAATCATCGGTGATCTGAAATGTGACACCGAGAAAATGGTACAGAATGCACTGCAGGGCACAGAAGAGATGGGAAGTACCAGAGCAAGCCTGGGACACCTTGGACAGCGAGATGATCAAACGCACATCTAACAGAACTCAAGGCAGAGCAGGAGGAACGCAGAGCACCCAGCGTCCCGAGAGCCATGGCCACTCAGATTCTGTTATCTCAATGAGTCCGGGGAAGGGTCTGCATCTCAGTATGTGCCAAGGAAACAGAAGAACTCCAAAGACACACTGTTAGAAGGTAACAGCTGCAGTTAGGAGGACAGCAGTATCAACAAGAAACAATAGAAGATATCAGAGAGAGAATTCTGTATCTAGGTAAGCCATTGTCCAGTAATAATACAAAATTGAAATGTTTTAATTTACTTAGAATATTAAAAATTTACCCAAAGTGTAACAAGATTAGGCAAACATACTTTTAACATTAAAGCCTTTGTATTAGTAGTTTAAATTTACTCCAAAAACAAACGACTTCTCCCAATCACCAGGCCTAATGGCTTCTACATGAAAATTCCAGCCAATAGTCAAGGAATCCAACATCCCATTTTTGAGAGAGCGGAATAACAGGAGATATGAACCAATTTATTTTATATGCTCAATATGACCTTTTATGAAAATCCGGGAAGAATAAAAAGTTATATGCCTATCTCTTTTGTGAATCTGGACTGAGACATCTCAAATAAAATATTAGCAAATCAAATCCAGAAACATGTATAAAAGTGTAGGCTAACAAAGATGGGATTATCATGGGAATGCTGAGTTGTTTGCAACTAGAAATGTAGATGTAACTTAGCACATTTAAATGATTAAAAGAGAAGAAAGCATATCTCACTTTGAGAGATACAAAGAAGGATTTGATGTTTTGCACATCATGACAGGAAGACTCAGTTTTAGAAAGATGTTTATCTCAAATTCAAAGCAATTCTATTAAATATTTCCCCAGGGTTCTTTTTTTTCTTCTGTAATTTAACAAGCTGATGGAGCAGCAAAAGGCCCAGAATATTCTTCCTGCTACTAGGGCTTTGTAACAAATGATCCCAAAGCTCAGTGCTCCAAACCCTTTACCGTGAAATCCTTATAACATCCTTGAGGAATCAACTTTAGAGGTCAGAGGATATGTCACTCACAGTAGATCTGGCTGTGGGGTCTGGTGAGGACAGCTTATTTCTGCTTTCCTTGGCATCAGCTCTCAGACTTCCAGGCTGGTGGCTGGGGTGGTCTAAAGTCACTTTCACTCATGTCCCCCAGTGCCTTGGCTGGGAGGGCTGTACAGGGTGGGCTTCTTGTGCATTTCCCTCTCTGCAGGTCATCTTCCCACACTATCAGGGTGGCTGGACTTACATGTCAGCTCGGAGCTCTGAAGGTGTGTGTCCCAAAAGAGTCAGGCTGAAGCTGCATTCCTCTGTGACGTAGCTTTAGAAGCCGAAAAGGCATCATTTGCACTACTCCGTATTAAGTGTTAGTCAAAGGACCCTGCTCAGATTCAAGGGAAGGGAATATGCACCCACCTGCTAGTGGGAGTAGTGTCAGCAACATGTGGCATGGACGTCATGTGTATGGATGAATGTGTGTGTGTGTGTGTGTAAAATTTAACCTGCCACAGATATTCCAGGCAACTTGAAGAACAAGGATTTATTCCATTAGACCCCACGAGATGATAAAGCTGAACCAATTGGGAGGTATAGTACTGGTGCGTGGGTAAAAACCAACAAATGAAACAGTTAATAGAGCCCTGAGATAAACCCACTCACATAAGGGAGCTTCTTTATGACCAATGTGGAAATGTAAACCATTGAGGAAAGGATACACTATTACATGACTCATGATAAAATGGCTAAGGACCAAGGCCTGGTAATTGTCCAAGCATGTGCAAAAAAATAGATATCACTACACCTTACTAATAGTAATAGTCACAGCTCACATCGATGGAATATCCAGTAGGTGCCAGGTATTTTGCATGTGTTATTTGTAATCCTTATACAATCGTTGAGGAATCAACTTCAGAGGTAAGAGGATATGTCACTCATAGTAGGTCACAAGGATGGTGAGTTACGGAGCTAGGACTGGAATCCAGGTCTGTGCAAGCCAAGAGTTTTGTACCGCCATTTACCTTGGATGTTCATTCTTGCCCTGAACGTTGTTCGTTTCCTGAAATCTCTTTGGTCTCAAACACTTGCATCAACTCACTTTGCCACATTACTTGCTGCTCATCTTTGAGACATAGGTTCAGTCATCACCCTCTGAGGGAGCTGTTTCTGACCCTCTTCTCCAGGGTAGATTTGTGCCCTCTGCCCTGTTCTTTTAAACCTATGTCTATCATCACATTCATGACAATGTGGAGGTTAGAAAAGACAGGATTCACACGCTCTTCTCTTCCCCAGAAACAAATATTTGCCAGTCAGAAATAAGATAAAACTGTCAAAGGCATAAAAAATTGCTGCTTAAAAATTAGAGTAAATTTTAAAACAGCAGTCACTGTTTTGTTAAATAATAATGGAAAGGCAATATTAAAAACCCCTTAAGACTGAAATAAAGAACAGAAAAGAACATGGAGCACTTTGGTGTCACGCAGGTTCAGACGTCACTTGCATGGCACCTTCTCTGCGAGGCTCCCCTCTGTTCCTGGAGCGTGGGGAGAGGGTTACTCCTGTCAGCACTTGTCCAGTGTTGGGTGATTCAGTCACGGACACTGTGGCTCTTTGTGGCTGCTTTCTTGGAAACTGTAGTTATTTGGAAACAATGTCAGACTTAAGGTCGCTTTAATCCCAGGCAATTCAGTGTTTTCTGTGCTGATTTCTCTCCCTTTTCTACCAGAACTGCCTTTCTTCTCATTGGTTCAGAATGTCAGATAAACTGGGGGAGAGAATGCATAGAATAAAGACCCCAGGCAGAGAAGTTAGAACCTCATCTTTTCCTGAAGTTCAGAAGATATTCCTCTATTCAGCAGTTTCCCCTTAGCCACAGCTTTGCTTTCTGTGATTTCAGTTACCAGCAGTCTGAAAACAATATGATATTTTGGGGCGGGCACATTTACCTTTTATTGCAACATATTGTTCTATTTTATTATTATTACTGTTAATCTCTTTCTGTGCCTAATTTATAAATTAAACTTTATCATAAGTTTGCATGTATGGAAAAAAACAAACATGGTATATATAGGGTTTGGTAGTGTTCCTGGTTAACCCCTGTGGATAGTGGGGAATATTGCTTTTTGCATTTCGTATGCCTTGACTTCACACTAAGATTGTTAATTGCACCAAAGTAGATTTTGTGCATGATTTGAGGTAGGGATCCAATGGTGTTTTCTTTCATAAGCATAATGGGTAATTGTCTCATTCCCTTTAGTTTGCAACTGTAGCTCTGCCATAAACTGAATTTTAATATACTCACTGCTGTGTTCCTTGACTTCCTACTCTGTTTTGTTGGTCTATGTTAGTCACTGCATCAAACCCACACCATCTTAGTTACTATAATTCTATGAATGTGGTTTCTCTTAAGGCAATTCCCCCAGTAGCCTTGACAACCATAGCTCCTGCTATTGATCTTCATAAGAGTTTAGGTATTTCTGAAACTTTGTCTGTCTATCTGCTAATAATTAGCTTTGTAAGTTGTGCAAAAACCTATTGGAGTTTTGATGGAGACTGCATTAAAGAGAAAAAAATTGGGAAGAAGTTGTTTTCTATCCATGAACATGAATATTTCTCTCAATTTATTAGATATTTTATGTATTAAAATATATCATGAAAAAAAGATATTCTCAATATTCACAAAGACACTTCCCAAAAACACGACCAATGTCTTTCAATGACATTTAATATGCTCCATAAAGATCTTGTACATCTTTTGTTAGATGTTTCTCTTTGGTAATTTCTGTTATTTTTGCTATGGAGAATTATAAGTTTATCTTTTCTAACATTTATTACTGGTTATAGAAATACCATTGACTTTTGTATATTGATTTTATGTCCAGCAATCTTGCTAATCTTTATTCATTATAGTAATTTAACTGTTGATTCTTTTGACCTTTTTATGTGAAATTTTGTTTCTTTTATATACTTTTATATCTTTTTAGTTTTTCCTATTACTGTTTAGCATTAAATAAAAGTGGTAACAGTGGATATTCTTGTCTTATTCTTGCTCTTAAGGAAATGTTTCAAACATTTTACTGTTGACTTGTTTTTGAAGCAACTTAAACCCCTCTATTAGGTTGATCCTAGTTGGCTAAGAATTTTTATCCTTAATGGAAATTGAATTTTATTAAATTATCTAATTGCATCTATTGGGGTAGTCTTGTGAGTTTTGTCATTTATTCTGTTATACCATGAGTTACATTACTAGATTTTTAAAAGATCAATGTTGTATTCTTGGCATACATCCAATTTGGTCAGTTTATCTGTTTAGTTTTTTATAAATTTCAGATTCAATTTTAAAAAATTACTTTTACATCCCTGTTAGTGAATCAGATTGACTTGAGACTTTTTCTTTCATGTATTGTTTTTGTCTAGCTTTGATATCAAAGTTTTGCTGAACTTGAGTTAGGAATTAAATTCTTGGAGATAGTTTGATTAAGTTAAGGATTATTTGTTCTCATTATTTGTTAGAACTGTCTGGTAAAGTTGTTAGACCTGCTGTACTCTTTATGGGGAGATATTTAACAATTAATTTGCTTTATTTAATAGGGTTATTCAAATTGTAATTTTTTAAAGTAATTTATACAATTATATTTTATCTAGGAATTTGTCCATTTCCAATCTTTTTATTTTTTGGCATGTAGTTATGCATAGTAGTATTTTTAGGAATTGCAGCATGGATGTATATCCAGTTTGCTTATGTCTTCTCACTTGTTTTTTGTATCCTGTAGAAGTTTAACACTTTTCTTTTTAAAATTAATTTTTAATTGACAAAACTTGTATATATTTATGATGTACAACATGCTGTTTGGAACAATTTTCTTAATCTCATGGAAGAGCACTTTGGCAGTGTGGACTTTCTGCTCTGTGCACCTTTTCTCTGTCCTTAGTTCGTGCCCATCCAGCTACTGTTTTCTTTCTGCTTTATTTGGTCTTTTGCTACTCATTATGCTGTTCTTGTTTTGAACTTATCAAGTGGGGTGTTCAGATGATGTATTAGTCCATTCTCATATTGCTGTGAAGAAATACCTGAGACAGGGTAATTTATAAAGAAAAAGAGGTTTAATGGACTCATAGTTCCACATGGCTGAGAGGGCCTCACAATCATGGCAAAAGGCAAAGGAAGAGCAAAGGCATGTCTTACACGGCAGCAGGCAAGAGAGCCTGTACAAGGGAACTCCCATTTATAAAACCATCAGATCTCATGAGACTTACTCACTTTCATGAGAATAGCATGGGAAAAACCCACCCCCATGATTTAATTACCTCCAACCAGATCCCTTCCACAGCACATGGGAATTATGGGAACTACGATTCAAGATGGGATTTGGGTGGGGACACAGCCAAACCATAACAGATGATTACTTTCAGTTTTTCTTATTTTCTAATAAAAGTGCTTAGGCATATAAACTTCCCAAATACAATATTTTATCAGGATACCACAAATTTAGATATATGGTATTTTCTTAATTTCAATCCTAAGTAGTTTATGATTTTTATTATGATTTTTTCTTTAACTATAATTTATTTAAAATGTTACAAGAAATTTTTTTTTTAAAAACAATGTATGGGCATTGCTGTGCTTTGTCACTGATTTCCAGCATAATTGCACTGTTGTCAGAAACTGTGATCTGTAAAATATCAATTCTTTGCCATTTGTTACAACTTGCCTTGTGGTTTTTTAGGTATTTAATTTTTATAAATTAAATGTTACACACATAAAAAATATGCTATTATTATTGGTTAAAATTCTCTAGTTAAGTTTATGAGTCACTCAAATGGTCTCTACTGTGGCCAATAGCCTTTATATAAGAATGTGATTCCTATCAAGAGTTGAAGACACAAAAGCACCTTTGAAAGCTTTCTTAATGACTTCCAATTGTCAAAACAGAAGGTGTCCAGAAGTCTATGGGAACTTGTCAACATTTGGCATTGTCAGTTTTTTTTTTGTTTTTTTTTGAGATGGAGTCTCATTCTGTTGCCCAGGATGGACTTCAGTGGTGTGATCTCAGCTCACTGCAGCCTCCACCTCCCAGATTCAAGTGATTCTCCTGCCTCAGCCTCCCAAGTAGCTGGGATTACAGGCAAGTATTTGTTTTGGGGGAGGAGAAGAGCATGTGAATCCTGCCTTTTCTATCCTCCACAGTGTCATGAATGTGATGATAGACATAGGTTTAAAAGAATGAGGCTGAGGGTATAAATTCTGCCCTGAAGAAGATGAGGGTCAGAAACAACTCCCTTAGTGGGTTCATGTGCAGGAATTGTCACATTGTCTTCCACAATGGTTGAACTAATATACATTCCCGCCAACAGTGTAAAAGTACTCTTATTTCTCTGCGTCCTCATCAGCATCTGTTATTTCTTGACTTTTTAATAATTGCTGTTCTAACTGGTGTGAGATGGCATCTCATTGTGGTTTTGATTTGCTTTTCTCTAATAATCAATGATGTTGAGCTTTTTTTCATATAATTGTTGACCCCATGAATGTCTTCTTTTGAGCAGGTTCTGTTCATATCCTTTATCCACTTTTTAATTGTGTTGTTTGTTTTTTTCTTGTAAATTTGTTTAAGTTCCTCATCCACTCTGTATATAAGATCTTTGTCAGATGGATAGATTGCAAAAATTTTCTCCCATTCTGTAGGTTGTCTGTTCACTCTGATGAAAGTTTCTCTTGTTGTGCAGAAGCTCTTTAGTCTAATTATATCCAATTTGTCAATTTTTGCTTTTGTTGCAATTGCTATTTGTGTTTTCATCATGAAATCTTTGCCCATGCCTATGTCCTAAAGGGTATTGCCTAGATTTTCTTCTATGGTTTTTATGGTTTTGGGTTTTACATTTTAGTCTTTAATCCATCTTGAGTTAATTTTTGTATAAGGTGTGAGGAAGGGGTCCAGTTTCAGTTTTCTGCGTATGGCTAGCCAGCTCTGCCAGCACCATTCACTGAACAGGAGATCCTTTCCCCATTTCTTGTTTCTGTCAGATTTGTCCAAGATGGTTGTAGGTGTTTGGTCTTATTTCTTAGTTCTCTATTCTGTTACATTGGTCTATGTGTCTGTTTTTGTGCCAGTATCATGTTGTTTTGATTACTGTAGCCTTGTAGTATAGTTTGAAGTTGGATAGCATGATGCCTCCAGCTTTGTGTGTGTGTGTTTTTTTTTGGGGGGGGGGTGGTGTTGATTTTTTTTTTTCAGTTCAATATGAATTTTAACATAGTTTTTCCCAATTCTGTGAATAATGTCAATGATAGTTTAATGGGAATAATATTGAATCTATAAATTACTTTAGGACATATAGCCATTTTCATAATTTTGAGTCTTCCTCTTCATGAGCATGGAATGTTTTCCATTTATTTGTGTACTCTTTGATTTCCTTGAGCAGTGGTTTGTAGTTCTCTTTGGGGAGGTCCTTTACTTCTCTTGTTAGCTATATTCCTAGGTATCTTATTCTCTTTGTAGCAATCACGAATGGGAGTTCATTCATTATTTTATTTCCAACAATTAAATAAGTTTTTTTCTTATATTTCTAATCTCTCTGGTTATATTACCTGTCTATGTGTGATGTCTACTTTCTTTGTTACTGCACTTAGCATATTAATCTTAGTTACTTTATATTCCCTACCTCACACTTCCAACAGCTGTGTCATATCTGAATCTGGTTTCAGTGCTTGTTTTGTCTCTTCAGACTGTATTTCTCTTTTGTATGCCATGTGATTTTTTGCTGGAACCTGAGCATGTTATATCAAGTAAAGGAACTCATGTAAATAGGCCTTTAGCGTGAGGATTTATGTTACTCTGATTAGGTCTTGGGTTGGTTTTATGTTTGTTATGACTGTAGTTGCCAGAGGCTTCAAACTCCTCTAGTACTCCTGTTTCTATTTTTTCTCTTGTCTCTGGGCTTAAGTCCTCTTCCTCAGAGAATGTTGCTGTGTCTTGCTTCTCTTTGAGCTGTAGTCTAGTATTATCACTCTTGAGCTTTGTTGGTTTGTTGGCAAACTGTTGATTTGTTGGCAAACTGTAGAGGGAAGCATTCTGTAATCTTATGATTAAGTTTCAGTCTCTTCCTGGGCCTGCATCTCTGGGCTGTGGTTTTCACGAGTGTTTTTCCGTTATTATTGGTTTTTATTTTCTCTTGGCCTTGTCAGGAAAGGTAGAGGGGTCTGAAGTGGCAGGAATGCCCTTCCCACAGGTGAGAGAAATTTTTGGTAAAGCCTCTTCCTGCGCATCATAGGCCCTTGTTAAGGAGAATGCTCTGGGCATATTTCACGATGAGTTTTCCCCACCCTACCCTGCCAGTGCTACCATGGGATCTTTCTGAGATCATCACCAGGAAAACCTGGTGAAGTCTGTTGTGTTAAGATCTGTGAAAGTGTGGAGACCCCTCTAAGACTATGGCTCCAGGAGTTTCTCCTTCTCCTGAGAGTCCACATCTAGCCTCCAGCAATTCATCTGACTTCCTAATTACATGTTTCTACCAGTTTTTGGCTTCAGTAGCTTCTGCCTCTGGTAAACAGATCTCAGCCCTGATTCTCTGGATTTATCATTTGCTGCAGATTTCATGGTGGTAGATTTCTCAGACAACCTCTTTAGTGGATTCAAAAACAGCTGATATACAGTTTTTCATTTGTTATAAGTGTGGAAGTGACAACTTCCAAGTACTTCACATTTTGGCCTGGAATCATAGTTATCCTGTCATGCTTCTGTTTGGTGTTACCATGCTAGTTTTTCCCATCATTTTACTTTTATTATATTGAGTCCTTGTTTGTACAGTGGAATTCTTTTAGGCAGCATATATTAGAGTCTTGCTTCTTTATCCAGTCTTACAATTGCCATAATTTAATTGGAGTGTTTAGACCATTTATATTAAATGCAATTATTGTTGATGGCTTGATTTAAAATTTTTTCTTATTTTTTTTTTTATTTGTACTTAAAATTTTTTCTCTTTAATTGCCTTCTTTTAAGCAATTGTTTTTATTATTTTAACCAATTCTCATTTGTTGGCTTTTTACCTAGAAGACTTTTTGTTTTCATTTTTTAAAAATATATATATCATTACATTTTAGGTTCTGGGGTACATGTAAAGAATGTGCAGGATTGTTGCATAGGTACATACATGGCAGTGTGATTTGCTGCCTCCATCCCTATCACCTATATCTGGCATTTCTCCCCATGTTATCCCTCTCCAACTTCCTACCCCCCACTGTCCCTCCCATAGTCTCCTGCCACAGACCTCAGTGTATGATGCTCCTCTCCCTGTGTCCACATGTTCTTATTGTTCAACACCCGCCTATGAGTGAGAACATGCAGTGTTTGATTTTCTGTTCTTGTGTCAGTTGGCTGAGAATGATGGTTTCCAGGTTCATTCATGTCCCTACAAAGGACACAAACTCATCTTTTTTTATGGCTGCATGGTATTCCATGGTATATATGTGTCACATTTTCCCTATCCAATCTATCATCGATGGGCATTTGGGTTGGTTCCAAGTCTTTGCTATTGTGAACAATATTGCAATGAACATTTGTGTGCATGTGTCCTTATAATAGAAAGATTTATAATCCTTTGGATATATACCCAGTAATGGGATTACTGGGTCAAATGGTATTTCTATTTCTACGTTCTTGAGGAATTGCCACACTGTCTTCCACAATGGTTGAACTAATTTACACTCCCACCAACAGTGTAAAAGTGTTCCTATTTCTCCACATCCTCTCCAGCATCTGTTGTCTCCAATTTTTTTAATGATCACCACTCTAACTGGAGTGAGATGGTCTCTCAATGTGGTTTTGATTTGCATTTCTCTAATGACAAGTGATGATGAGCATTTCTTCATATGTTTGTTGGCCTCATATATGTCTTCTTTTGGAATATCCTTTGCCCACTTTCGAATGGGTTTGTTTGTTGTTTTCTTGTAAATCTGTTTTAGTTCTTTGTAGATTCTGGATATTAGCCCTTTGTCAGATTGGTAGATTGCAAAAATTTTTTCCCATTCTATTTGTTGCCAGTTCACT
>CAUYQU010097305.1:0-22829 GCA_963574635.1 Cheracebus regulus | reverse complement strand
ATCACATAATAGGAAATAAATCACTTTTTAGTAATTGCATAAGCATTTCACAGATTTAAATGAAATCCTGAGCAATAGAGCAAGATTCTCGTTCTCTCTTCCTCCTTCTCTTTCTTTTTTCTCTTTATTCTACTTCTTTCTCTTAAAAAAAAAAAAAACTGCAGTTTATTCTATCATCCCTCTCTGTAAATCTTCCTTCTACTAAACATATAATTATTTCCAATTTTTCATTACTATAAATGATAATGCATTGAATTTTTGTGCATTAATCTGTCCACACCTTGTTAAACTATGTGCTTAAGATAGATGCTTTTGTTCTCACTTATAAGTGGAAGCTAAATGATAAGAACATATGGACACATAGAGGGGAGCAACACACACTGGGTAGGAGGAGGGAGAGGGTCAGGAAAAATAACTAATGGATACTAGGCCTAATACCTGGCTGACTAATCTGTACAAGCCCCATAGCAAAAGTTTACCTATATAACAAATCTGCACATGTACACCTGAACTTAAAGGTTAAAGAAAACGATGCTTTAAAATTGGAAATTACCGAGTCAATGGGATGCACATTTTTAAAGCTATTGCCAAGAAAGTTTGTAGTATTTACACCACTGCAACACAATGTAATTTTTTGGCTTTAGGAGTTACTTCATGTAGAAGCTATAAACACATCTGTATGCTGTTTCCACAAAACCCCTTCTACTGGGATTCTGGCAGGGACGTCAGTCTAAGCCAGTGGATACAGATTTGAAAGAAAAATATAAAATTATATTTATTTGCAAGTGGCATTATCTACAAATAAAATCTCACAGAATCTAATAAAAACAACACTAGAACTAATAGAGTTTATCAAGTACCCAAGGTGCAAGGTGTATAAACAAAATTACATTTCTATATACTAGTAATGAAGTATCAGAAATTTAAATTTTACAAAGTACCATTCACAGTAACATCAAAAACACAAAACAAGAATAAATCTAATAAAATATACAAGACTTGTATGCTGAACACTCAAATATGGATAAGGATACTAATGTAATCTAAACAAATGGCAATATATCTACTGCTCATGGATCAGAGGACTCTAAAAGAAGAGAAAAATATAACTACTCCATTTATGGTGGTAAAACAACTAGATATCTATATGGGAAAAAATGGCCTTCAACCAAACCAGAAAAAAAAATGAACTTCAAATTAATGAAAAGTAAAAATAGGAAGCATTAGGCTAAAATTTTTGTGAACTTGAGTTAGACAAAAAATTTTTAGGACAGAAAATCATGAATCATAAAAGTTGAAAAATTAAGACTTCAAAATGTAGAAGTTCTGCTCTTCAAAAGATGTTAAGAAATACTACTACACTGGGAAAAATATTTTTAAAAACAGATATAAAAGTTTTATCCAGAATATATAAAGAACTCTTAATAATAAAACAAATATTCTAATAAAACCCTGGGCAAAGTATCACAAAATTAATATGCCCATGAAAAATGCCTAAGCCTATTAGTCCTTAGGGAAATGTAAAATTAAATCCACAATGAGATGCTATTGCATATGTAATGCTGAAAATTAGAAAAATTCACAGTACAAAGTACTGGCCAGAATATAGAGTAATTAGAACTCTCATATTGTTGGTGAGAATTCAGAATGGAACCACCCCTTTGAAAAACAGTTTGGTAGATTCTTTAAAGCTAAACATGCACTTTCCATATAATCCAAAATGTCTACTCCTAAATCTTTAGCCAAGAGAAATGAAGTTATATATCCACACAAAGATCCGAACCTCAAAACTAGGAGCAACCCAAATGTGTGTCATCTGGTGACTGGTAGATCACACAATAAAATTCTACTTAGCAGTAAGAAGGAAAACCACTGATACATATGCAAATAGGGAGGTAACTCGAAAGTGTCATAAGTGAAAGAAGCTGAACATCTAAGACTAGATCCTGTATGATTTCACTAGATTATATTCTGAAAAAATAAATAAATAAATAAAACTGTAGGGACAGTGGCCAGGCACCATGGGTCAGGTCTGTAATCACAGGACTTTGGGAAGCCAAGGCAGGAGGATCTCTTGAGCCCAGGAGTTTGAGACCAGCCTGGGCAAAGGGAGGATCTGTCTCTACAAAAAATAAAAAATAATTTTTTAATTAAAAAATTAGCCTAGCCTGGTATGGTGATACACACCTCTAGTCCTAGCTACTTGAGAGGCTGAGGCAGGAAGATCTCTTTAACCAGGGAAGTTGATAATGCAGTAAGCCCTGATCATGCCACTGCACTTCAGCCTGAGTGACAGAGTCAGAATCTGTCTCAAAAACAAACCCAGGCGCAGTGGCTCACGCCTGTCATCCCAGCACTTTGGGAGGCCAATGCAGGCAGATCACCCGAGGTTAGGAGTTCAAGACCAGCCTGACCAACATGGAGAAATCACATCTCTACTAAAAATACAATATTAGCCAGGCATGGTGGTACATGCCTATAATCCCAGCTACTAGGGAGGCTGAGGCACGAGAATCACTTGAACCCAGGAAGCAGAGGTAGCAGTAAGCCAAGATCGCACCATTGCACTCCAGCCTGGGCAACAAGAGTGAAACTCCGTCTCAAAAAAAAAAAACAAAACCCCACAACCTATAGGGACAGAATTCAGATCAGTTACTGCCAGAAACCGGGGGTGTGAGGAAAAAGATTGAATAAAAGGAGCAGCACAGGAGAATTTTTTGAGCTGATGATAATGTACTATTATTCATAAATTGCTTGTGGTAGTGCTTAAAAGAATGAATTTCCTTGCATGTAAATAACATCTTGTAAAAAAGCAAATCTTTGCACTAAAAAATACTAAACAAAATCAAAGCCTACAAATGTACTCCCAGTTTCTTTTAGTTATATGATTCTCATTCTTTATTCAAGTATTTATTACCTATTTTCTCTTCACCTTGTGTGATGAGAGTCTAGTTTTCCTGGAGGATTTTGTTTAATATAACACAAAATAATTGTGGGGGCAGCATTTAGCTATTAAACTTGCTGTAAATACATGTAAATGGGTAAACCCAGAGAATTGGAAGACAAAAATAATAAAGTGAGTCAGTCTGTTCATTATGTGAATTGAGACCTTGAAACTGCTGGTGAAGGTTTTTAAACAGACAGTGGTACGATGACCAGTATTTAACAACCACCTCTCCAAGATCGGGGAAACAAATCATAATTTGTGATGTATCTGTATTCCTGTGTTGCAAATACTCCCTCCTAGGCCGATTCAGGCGAGCAACATGGTATCACTGAACGAGGAATTGGGAAGAGATACCAGGAAAATACGTTCACAACATGCTCTCAAGACCCAGCAGGGTTGGGGCAGTGACTCACACCTGTAATCCCAGCACTTTGGGAGACGAGGCGGGTGGATCACCTGAGGTCAGGAGTTTGAAACCAGCCTGGCCAACATGGTAAAACCCTATCTCTACTAAAAATGCAATAATTAGCTGGGCTTGGTGGCATATGCCTGTAATCTCAGCTACTTGAGAGGTTGAGGAAAGAGAATCTCTTGAACCTGGGAGGCGGAGGTTGCAGTGAGCCGAGATCACACCACTGCACTCCAGCCTGGGCAACAAGAACAAAACTATCTCAAAAAAAGAGAACCAGCAGGAGCTGTAACTTCCAGCACACCTCAACCCCACTCCCCTTTATAGAAATCTGATTCAACCAGATAGGTTTTTGTTTAAGAGTTTTGCTCTTAATATATAGTACATATTCTTGTACATATTTATATGTGTGATTCTTTCTGTTAAATGATAGCAATGGACAAAACTTTAAGAGACCGTAATACTTTGCAAAGTCAAATTTGTAGATCTATGATCGGATAACATTTTTCCAGGCAATAATTTTGCTATATAGATCATGATTTTTTTTACCATAAAAGTTTATGGTAAGACTCTTCAGATACAGGAGGATTAATTCCTTAGAAAGTATTTATTAGTGCCCACATATAGTAATCCACTGGACCAAAGGAGAACAGAGAAGATTAACTCACAGATGTTCATCATAGATGAAATTAGCATGTACACTATTTGATCATATAATTAAATTATATTTTAGAGTAATTTGTCTTTATTTCTCCCCCTTTCTCTCCTCTCATGTTCTGCTCTAAAACTTAGCAATAGAGCTCAGAGGATACACACTTTCTACTAAAATAATTTTAAAGACAAAAGAAAAGCAAAGTAAGATGATAAAGATTGTATGTGTTTATATAAAACATCAGACTCCAATTAATTTTTGTATTTGACACTAGCAACATCAAATCATACCCTAGAGATTGGTGGTAGGAAAAGAACCAACACTCCTGTTTCTCTGCTGAAAGAGGTACTTCCATGGAAAACTTTGGAAAGCTTGCAGTAGTAATAGCCTTATTGTTGTACTGCAGGCATTCATTCCATTCTGTATTTAAGGCATATACCAGTGTGAATGTCGAGAGGAACAGTGAGTCTAAGTGTTTACCTTCTTTGAAATTCCTGTTAGTGCTTTTGTTGTTTGATTTTCTGTAGTTGAAGGCTTTTCATGATTTCTGGAAGGTTTTGCCTAAAGTCACTTTTGTAGAAATAAAGGCGTCCTATAGAAGATCTGCTCTTCTTTTGCCCTTTTTACTACTTCTTGGTGGCTGGGTGTGATGGCTCATGCCTTTAATCTTGGCACTTTTGGTGGCTGAGGCAGATGGATCATGAGGCCAGGAGTTCCAGACCAGCCTGGCCAACATCGTGAAACTCCCTCTCTACTAAAAATAGAAAAATTAGCTGGGTGTGGTGAGAGGTGCCTGTAATCCCAGCTACTGGAAAGGCTGAGGCAAGAGAATTGCTTGAACCTGGGAGGCAGAGAATGCAGTGAGCTGAGATCAGGCCCTCCACTCCAGCCTGGGAAACAGAACAAGATTCCTCCTTGGGGGCAGGGGTGGGGAGGGGGGGACACTTCCCAGCGTCAGTCCTGTTTTACGACAAGGTGGCAACAATTCAGGAAGTCTTGTTCAGGGTCACAGACTCAAATCACTAAGAAGCACCATTGTGACAAGAAGACAGGACACAATATTCAAAGGGAGAGGATTTAGCAACAGCTTATCAGGGGCTGTGGGGTGGAAGCCTCAAGTATTAGTAGTCACAGATGGGTGAATAAGTGACTCATCAGAACATGTGTTTTACCATGTTCAAGCCTCAGTTTCCTCATGTATAAAGTGGGATGAACACGGACTACATCATTTTTCCCCCTCAAATTGAAGCAGCATCTCATTGACCTCCACGCAGAATGAAGGAAAGATTCTAAGCTCTTGAGCCTCAGTTCAACTGGAGTGGTTTCATTTTTAACTCTTGTATATATTGAAATCATGGAGAGATTTTTATTAAAAAGAACTGCATATACACTCTCCTATCTGTAATATATATTATATATGTATATATTACATATGTACATATTGCACTCTTACATTTCTTATATTCCATAATAGTTTTATTTTTTTCTCTACATTTTTTGTTAGATTTATAAAACTTTCTTGCATTTGCTTCTGAGGACTTTTAATCACTAATAATACTGATGGCTTTAGAAATGTCATTTAGTGCTTGATGTATAAGACAAGGAAAAACAATGTCAATATATCAATTGTAGAAACATGACAATCTACATGTATGCTTCGTTATTAAAATCCACATCAGAAATGATCCAGTTTTAAAAAGTCACTTAAGGAAAATCCTGAAGAGAATTTTTTTCCTTCATATTAAGTGTTTCAAACACATTAATCAGTATATTCCAGACCTCCTCTATTCCCTTTAAACTCTTTTCAGACCTCATGGTCTGTGAGCAGAACATGCAATAGAAGAAGAGGTAACTCCCTTTACAGCTTGGCTTCGGTGAGATGAAGGAATAAAGTCTATGGGAATTTTCTTCAGAAAAGCTAGACAACCCAAAGAACATTCTCTGGGGTTTTGAATTTATTTCATGGGTTATTTTCCCTTCTTTCTCTTTGCAAAATACTTTTGGATTAATAAAAGTCACTTATTTCTCTACTGAATTGTATTTAATTTTAATCTTTGAGACCAACTGTCTCTATATATCAAACAAAGTTAATCTTTACAAAAGCTTTTATTTCTTTTAATATTTAACTTAGTCCATGACAATTAAAATAGGCATTTCTTCCTCTACTTGGAATGTTTTCATCTAATATGTAGATTATTTGTAGACCAGTCTCTGGAATCATCTCCTCTTTCACTAATGGCATTTATATGCAGCCAACTTATATTAATATTAAAAATATGGATGAATTCCTGCTTAATAGAGTAAGAGCAAATCTGTCCATCTCTTATTTTGTTTTGACTATTGAAATCATCCCAGTTGCTTATATGTCAAAAGCAAATTATTTTAGAACTTGAGGGAAAAATGAATATGATTACAAGGATAATCTGTAAGTCTTGAACACTATTTTAAAAGACTTACCAAAAAAACAAACACTCTTTGCAAACATTTAAAAGACAAATGCAGTGTAGCGTGCTCATATTACTAAAAACATTATTACCCTAACAAAATATACTGTAGGACAATGGCTAGGACATTATGTCATCAATAATTAACACTAAAGTGCTCTTGCTGAGATATAGAGTTAATTTGGAGATGCCTGGAATCATAGATCTCCTATCTGGATGAAACCCATTGTGCCAGCCCCATTATTACAGTTGATTTTTACAGTTGAGGAAACTGAGGAACAGATAAGCAACTTTCAAGCTCATCTAGAAATTCACTGGTAGATTCAGAGCAAGGATTCAGGAATATATTTTTGCTCAGAACTCATGAAAATAAGTGAAAATGGCTTGGACTTTTTGTTATTGTACTTAATAGCTGTTGGAAGGGAGGACAGGTTACTTAACCTCTGTGAGTTCTCATTTCCAAGCAGAACAAAGAACATAATTATCACCACCTCCCAGCATTGTGTGAAGTTAATTCGAAATAATTGTGTGAAAGCACCCTACAAATACAGTGGCCTTGTCAGTGGAATACTAATACATATTTTGATATCTAAAAGGGAGCAGTCACTAATGAGCTCTGCAAGAAACCAGAACGCTGCGGTGCCCTATCAGAGAGCACTTTACTTCTTAACCTCTCACCAAGATTAAAAATGACTGATACAGATATCCCCTTGGTTCCTCAGACTGTCTTAAAAACAGGAAATTGGTTCTTGCCAATCAATACTTACTCTAGCTCTAACTATAACTTTAACAGCTGTTTCATCTATCTTAAATAGAACTAGCTATACCACTGAAATCTGAGTATATTCCATGTGACTGGCAGTTTTTTCCCCTACAGCTATAACTGAGCTTGTTGGAGAAAGGTTAATTGCTAACTGTGGAGTGCTAATGATATCACATTGATGAAATTACAGGATCACTGATAGCGAAAGGGCTGCTAACGCACTGAAAGCTACAGGGAAGCTCTAAATAATAGTTATCGATTTGTTTCTCTGAAGGCCGCTAAGTAGCGCAAACTATTCAGAAGAGCAAAAATTATCCACAGGGTTTCCATTCATTTATAATTTATTTCTTGGCTTCCATTTTCAACTTACCAATAGCCAATTATAATTTTAATAATTATATGTCTCAAAATAAGTAGTTTCTGCCTTGGAGAAAGAATACTGCAAATTATTCTTTTATTCCCCTAAATTGAGTTGGATCTCCTCTGTTGAGTGTTACAATAAAAGCATAGTAATAATTATGCCCGGCCCAGTGGCTCACACCAGTAACCCCAGAAATTTGGGAGGCCAAGGCAGGCGATCACCTGAGGTCAAGGGTTCAAGACCAGCCTGATCAGCATTGCAAAACCCTGTCTCTACTAAAAAATACAGAAATTTGCTGGGTACGGTGGCACACTCCTGTAATCCCAGCTACTCAGGAGGCTGAGGCATGAGAATCACTTGAATCTGGGAGATGGAAGTTGCAGTGAGCCAAGATCCCACCACTGCACTCCAGCCTGAGAGATTGTCCAAAAAAAAAAAAAAAAAGAAGCTGCATAATAGTAATTAGCCGTCCTTAAACCTCATGGCTTTAAGGCAAGTGAAGGACCAAAAGAGTGAGTTGAAAGTATATAAAAACAGCTCAGCTTCAAAAGATGTCTCATGGTCCTTCATTCCTAAGTTAGGCTTCATTCTTGCCTGGATTTGTCCCTTGAATTTGTCTCCATGACTTGTCCCATGTGGCAGTAGATCAAGCCCCATTTATTCTCAGCTGGTGCCTTCCTCCAATATCATTTTCATCACTGTTAGCGTATTTTGACTGAGTTCCTCGGACCAGGCTCTGTTGAATTTTATGTGCATTGTGTCACTTAATCATCCTATTCACCATAGGAGCTTGGTACTGAAACCCCCTTTGCAAAAATCATAACTGAGAAAATTACATGAAAGATCTGACCTAAACAACTCCATTTTGCTTCCAACCTCCAAGCTGTCCTCCATTCCTACGTGTGGGCCGAACTAACTTTGGAAGGAACTTAGTTTATAGTTTAGCTTTGAAACAAACAGAGTAACAGCCCTTTCCTAAAACAAACCCCCTTTTCCCCCTAGGGACTAAACTGCCTTTCCAGGACTAAAAATTGGCCACAAGATTAGAAATTATTGTTTAGGAGTCATGCAGCTGGAGGCTGCAACATTCTAAACCTCCCCAAATTACTCTTGGGGATAACATCACTATTGTAAAACCTAAGACCTGTGCTTGAGATGTTTTGCAGAGCCTGTGCTCAGTGGATCAGCTGGCATCACCCAGATCAATAAACTGGCTCACCTGGACTTGTGGCCCCCACCAGGAACTGACTCAGCCCAAGAGGACAGCTTCCATTCCCTATGAGGTCATCTCTGACCTGACCAATCAGCACTCCTGACTCACTGGCCCCCTACCTACCAAATTATCCTTAAAAACTCCAATCCCCAAATTTTCAGGGAGACTAATTTGAGTAATAAAACTCCGGTCTCATGAGCAGCAAGCTATGCGTGAATTACTCTCTCTATTGCAATTCCCGTCTAATAAATCGGCTCTGTCTAGGCAGAGGGCAAGGTGAACCCGTTGGGCGGTTACACTATTATTATCTTCAGTTGAGAAAACTGAAGCCAAGGGAGCTGATTTACCTCCCTGATTTCCAGAGTTGAGAATGTCAGGGCTGGGACTGGACTCCTGCATTCACGTGGGCTACCCAGAGCGACAGTTTAGAAAATCTTCCGTTCCACTTGCCCGGCTTTTTCCTTAGGGATTCAGATTTTTCCAACTAAGACACTCATTCTTCTGTGAAACTTACTCAGTACACCTGAGAGATCTCGATAGAATCTTGTGTGGTTTTATTAAATATTTTTTAAAGGAAAAGCTGTTTCTCTAAACTCATAATACTGCTGACACCAAACATGTGGGATTTCCACACTGAGCAATTCTTCAATTCTCTGCAGACTCCAACTGAGAGTCTCACAATTTAGTTTAATTCTGACTAACCACCTGGAAGTTAGTGCAGACCCCACAGGTTGAGGACTCAGTCTTACACAAATGCACCAGCTTCAAATGCCTATGGCAAATAGTAGGTTCCCAGGGTACTCATGGTTCTGTCCCACCTTGCTACAAATCAGAGGTTCCTACTGATACTGGTGGGCTACAGAAGGTCCCGCAAATGCCAGTGGGATCTCTACCCCAGTTGGTGTCCAGGCTTGTGACACCATGACAAGATGGAATTCAAGCATGAGTCAGAAGAAAGTCAAAGTGCAGAGATTTATTGCAAAGAACACTACACACTCAAGAGACAGGAGTAGGGGCATATACAAGGAAGTGAGTCCTGCAATAGGATTTGGGTCTTCTATATGGGTTTCTTTAACCAGGGGATAGAGTATTCATGAAGATTCCTGGAAAAAGGTGGAGATTTCTTGGAACTGTGGTGCCACCCATTTTTACACCAAATATGGGTATTGCTGAAACTGACATGCCCTGGTGGGTGTGTGATTTAGGACATTAATGAGTAGATCCAAGGAAACCTAGGTCAAATGCAGTACCATGATGGGTCCAGTTAGTCTTAGCCAGCTTGATCCACACCTGGTTTTTCAGAGTCTTAGCCTCAAATTTATATAGCTATTTCAACAGTTTCCTTTTGCTGCTCATGTGAAACTGCTGCCTCAAAAAGTGTCTATTCTCTTGCGACCACCTTGCTTCATTTCCGTCTCACTGCAACAACCTCCTCAGTTTTGGTAATTTGCTGCGACAGCTCACAGAACTCAGGGAATCACTTCACCTACTAATTGGCAGTTTATCAAAGGATACGATGAACAGCCAAATGAAAGGTGCATAAAGCAAGGTATGGAAGTTTCCTGAGCACAGGAGTTCTGTCCCTGTGAGTGGGGTACATCACCTTACTGTCTTGTGTTCACCAACTCACAAGCTCAAGAACTTCAGGGTTTTTACAGAGGTTCCACTACATTAGCATGATTTATTAAATCACTGGCCACGTGTTAACTCAATCTCCCCAGAGGTTTTAGGATGCAGCTTAAAGTTATGACCCTCTCATCACAGGGTCAATTTCTTTGGCAACCAGGCCTCATTCTCTAAGAGTCAGCTAATTAGCATAACATAGATATGGTTGAAAAGGGCTTATTATGAATAACAACAGATGCTCCTGTCACCCCCACTACTCAAGGAGTTACAAGAGTTTTAGAACCTCTCACCCAGGAACCAAGGGCAAAAACTGAATACATTTACTATTATATCACATTTTAAATCAATTTGAAATAGTGGATTCAGTCAATTTAGTGTTTGGTGGAAACTTGAATGACACATTACCTAAGATCGCTCACTTACACCTACAAATACACTGAAGGATAATAGAAGAGAAGTGATTTGTAGGACCAATTTGTTATACTTAAGGGAATCAAGGCAAGCAGCTGAGGTTTAAGCTGAATCTTAAGACCTTTCTTTACACACATATACACATTCCTTAAAACAGGGACCTGAAACCCGGCCGCAGAGGAGGTGGTGAGTGGCAGGCAAGCCAAGTTTCACCTGTATTTATAGCCACTTCCCATTGCTCACATTACCGCCGATGCTCCTCCTCCTGTCAGATCTGCAGTGGCATTAGGTTATCATAGGGAAAATGAACCCTATTGTGAACGGTGCATGTGAGGGATCTAGGCTGCGAGCTCCTTATGAGACTCTAATGCCTGATGATCAGTCACTGTCTCCCATCACCCCCATATGGGATCTTCTAGTTGCAGAAAAACAAGCTCAGGGCTCCCAGTGATTCTTTGTTATGGCAAGTTGTAGTATATATTACAATATAATAATAGAAATAAAATATACAATAAAGGCAATGTGCTTGAATCATCCTGAAACCATTCCGCCCCCCTTCACCCCGATTCTTGGAAAAACTGTCTTCCATGAAACCCATCCCTGGTGCCAAAAATGTTGGGGATCACTGCCTTAAAGGATACCCAATGTATTCTGTAATCTAACTCCCAAGCCCCAGAATTAAAAGATATATAAATTATTAATCTGTTAATAAGAGTTTGGGGAGAAAACCCACAACATTATGTGACTATTATAGACTACAAAAGTCTACAGATGAGAAGGTCATTATAAAATCAAGACTCACTTCACCAATTTGTTTTAGATCTGCGACTTCAACGCTTTGAAATCAGAGACATGGTCTGTGGCAATGACTGGATCATAAGGAAGAGAGAACAAGCCCGGCATGGTAGCTCATGCCTGTAATCCCAGCATTTTGGGAGGCCCAGGTAGGTGAATCACCTGAGGTCAGGAGTTTGAGACCAGCCTTACCAACATGGTGAACCCCATCTCTACTAAAAATACAAAATTAGCTGGGCGTGGTGGCAGGTGACTGTAATCCCAGCTACTTGGGAGCTGAGGCAGGAGAATCAGCTGAACCCAGGAGGTGGAGGTTGCGGCGAGCACCATTGCACTCCAGCCTGGGCTACAAGATAAAACTGTCTCAAAAAAAAAGAAAAAAGAAAAGAAAACAAGAAAGAAGAAAAGAGCAAGCAAAAGAAAGGAAATAAGCAACATTCTCAAGTATAAGGCATTTCAAAGAACTGTGCCATAATGAAATTAGAAAAGTAGATAATTAAGTCTCCACACACAACTGTCATATTTGCACTAATGAATTCTTCAGTGTTTATACAAGTTCTCCCCCAGCTGTCCTCAGTTTGTCATAGCCCTAGTGAGAAGAAAATAATCGCTGCGGTCATGAAAACACAGAATTCCCAAGCTAGTTGGAACATTATTTTTGGTCTAGTTTAATGCCATTCTCATACGTGATGAAGGACATGAAGGTCCAATGAAGTTAAGTGACAGGACATAATGTCAAAGCCACATAGTGCCTGAGCCACGATTGCAACTATTATCTTCTGGGTCCTAATTCACTGCCCTTTCAGCCCCACCTTGGTTTTTTCCAACACCCTATGACCTCTTGTAGTTCAGTATGGGGCAGCTGAAACCACGTCGTTCCTCTCTTCCCCGAGAGGTCATTTAAGCAAGTGACTCAGAAGATCATGGGAGAACATTATTCTGTTTTCACCATGAGTCCATTTTCTGTATCTTGATATTGCTACTTTAAATTCCATTCTTTGTCAAAAACATGTCTCTCTCAAAATGATCTCTGCTTGCAGAAACCCAGAGACCTTTCCAGTGGGTTTCCATAGGAGCAGTTTCTGAAAACAAAAAAAAACATGACTCAGTTTTGGCTCTAGGGCTACATGTGTCCTCTGACTTCTTGCTGGGGCAGTGGACCTTTCAGCATCTGTTGTAAATCCTTTCCTGAGATCTCAGGTGTGTGTTCAGCTTGCTTCTACTTCGTCATATCTGGGGTCCCTCAGATTGAAATTATAGGGGGTGTCATTAGAAGGGATTTGAGACTCCTTTTCTCTGCCCAGCAATGCAGAAATCATGCAAGCTCTCTTACATTGTTTTGCTGAATGTATAGGCAGAAGTTCTTTAACTGAATTTTATATTGTTACCTTTCCCCACTTAAGGAAACTTCTCACTGGCTAAAACTTACTGGTTCCAAAGGGAGTAGACAGACTTCATTGACTATTTGTGGGAACCTGAGCTTCCTTTAAAGCCCCTGAAATGGCAAGTTGCTTGTTAGAAAGGCAAAGCCCTGGACTCTACCAAGTCAAAATTTGCATTTTTCATGCTTCTCAGGTGGTTCTGAATGCATCTGAAATTGAGAACCTCTGCCACAAAGATAGCAAGTAGAGAACTGGGGTAGATTCTACAGAGGGAGAATGACTAGGGCCAGTTGATGCTCTTAAACCTTGCTACTCAAGGTGTGATTTACAACCAGCTTCGGCATCACCTGGAAGCTTGTGAGAAATGCAGGATTTCCACCCCTGCGCCAAACCTACTGAATTTTAAAAATCTGCATTTTAATAAGATCCCCAGGTGATTCTCTGCGCAATGAAAATTGAGAAGCACAGTTCTAACAGACTTTTGCCTGAGAAGTTAGGAATCGAAGGCCAAATTCATTTCTCTTGCTTGAATCACTTGGGTAATCACTACTCTCTTCCCTTTCCTTTTATAAGATAGTTAGAGCTTTAGGCAAAAGCCATCTTTGATAGGATTTTAAGAGATGCCAGTTTCCCCAGGGCTGCCTGAGGAATTCTTATATTAAGGCAAATTCTCAGAGCACTGCTGACAGAGTCGACAGCCTCCGGGCATTGCAGACAGCTGCTCCAGGGAGAGAGCTTGCCTGGGGAAAGGCCAAGCAGCCGCCTCCTTGCCTGAAATCCTTGAGTCTGACTGAAGGTTGATGAGCTACAGCCTGACTCTAGGTTTATTTTCCCATTTAATTCACTGAAAAACTTGAAGAAACTCTAAATATTAATCTTAATGAAGAGAGTCATAAGTGTTTATTATTGGCAGACATAGCTTTTCCAGACCAGACCGTCCTCCTGTAAAGTTACAATTTCACTTTATTCTCCAATTAGCCAACTTAGTGAACTTTGTTTCCTTCCAAATACACCTATTTTCTATGGAAATACCTGGTGGAAATAACTGGTCTTCAGGTCAGAAATCCTTTCTCATTTGTTGGTTTTATTGTGAGGCTTTGAACAAATCATTTAACCACTCTGGGTCTTGTTTCTTTGTGTATTAAATGGCATGATGATGCCTAACAAACTGCTTAGTGTCAGATCTTATTTATTTTTAGGATAAGGGGAAGGTCTTTTTAAGCATACTCTGAAAGCTTTAAGGCATCTTACAGAGGTAATTTTTTTATGCCAAATTGATAAGCAGTAAGTCATAGCTGACAGATTTCTATTCTTCTAATGTTCCCAGATTATGTTTTTCTCCTTCTGTGGTCCACCAATAGTAATATCGAATTGAGATCTAATGCTAATATCTATGGTGCCCTTCCAGACACCACCTTCACACACTCAATTTGCTGTCCTTTATCTTTAATCTCCCAGCCAGGCTTCTGTAATCCAACACCATTAGTGCCAATGTGGTCACTGACAGTACCTTTTGCAAATGAGATCCTTTGGCCTGCTAGATCTGATATTTCTCTGAAGTCTAGACACATTCCAGTGAACCTACTCCATTCATTATTTATGCATAGGTCTGCCATTTAGTTATCCAAGCTCTTTATTATAAAAGCTTGCTTTCCCATTACAGATTAACAAATTAGAGAAATTTCTAACACTGGCTGATAATTGGCACACTGCTTTATATTTTGTACTAGGCAAGATCTCATTTTTACTTTTGTGAAAACCTCACGAGATCTATAGGGTTAGGGGCATTTGAATCCAATATATAAACCTCAAAACAACTCACCCCAAAGTCACTAGCTAGTAAATAGCAAATGTGAATCAAACCGAAATCTTCAAGCTCTAACCATGATTTCTGGATATCTTACAGCAAGAATGAGGGCCAGGGTGAACTGCAGAGCAGAAAGTGAGGTAGAAACCAGACCCCTCACTCCTTCAGGACTAAGTCTTCCACAATGCACGCACATAGCCATACCCTCCTCCATGCTTCCAGAACACCACTTTTATATTTTCACTTTTGTACTTAACACATTTTGTTTTCATTTTATGTGTTGCTTAGTCCATTTGTACTGCTATAACAGAATACCTGAGACTGGGTAGTTCATAAAGAAGAAAAACATGTTTTCTCACAGTTCTGAAGGCTGAGAAGTCCAAGATACCAGAAGGTTCATCGTCCAGTGAAAGTTGCTCTGCTTCCAAGATGGTACCTGTTGCTGCTGCATCCTCACGGGTGGAAACACAAAAGAGCAAGTGGTAACTGAACGAGGCCTGAAGCCTCTTTTATAAAGGCCTTCATCCCACCTGGGAGGAAGAAGCTCACGGAACCTAATCATCTCTCAAAGGCCCCACCTTTTACTATCATCACATTGGCAACACCTGATTTTGGAGGCAACTCATTCAAACCAAAACATGTGTCTTTACTGGTTTCTGAGTTGCTGGAGAGAAGAGAATTCAGCTTTTTTTTACATTTGTAGCTTCAGAACTGAACACAGTATCTGGCACTTAGTTTCATGCTGTAAATATTTGTTGGATGAATTTCAAGTGTTCATGTGTATGCACTGAAAAAAAAACCAAAAACACTATGTGCTCTAATGTATGAGGCCCGGTTTAGTTTTCAGGCTGCTAGAACAAGACTTTATAGACTGAGTGTCTTAAACAACAGAAATTTATGTCTCACAGACCTGTAGTCTAGGAAGCCTGAGATCAGGATGTCAGCATGGTCAGGCTCCAGTGAGAATCCTTTTCTTGGTTTTCTCATATGGTGGGCAGAAACAACTGTGCTCATCTCTTCTTACACGGTAACAAATCTCAGTAAGAAAGCTTCACCCTCATGATCTAATTACCTTCTAAAGGCCTCACCCCCAAATATTATCACAGTGGGGATCAGGGTTTCTATATATGAATTGGGAAGGAACATAAACATTTAGTCTATGTCACAGCCCAATTTAAAAAATCTAAATCCATAGAGTCCATTGTCAAGTTAGACCTGTAGCTTTAACATTAAACACCACCCCAGTCATTAGATAAGTCATTAAATAAGCACTGCTTGTTTAGACATTATAGCATAGAGGCTAGGAACACAGATGAACCCAGGCTACCTGGATTTGGACAGGCTCCCACAGCTGTATATCCTTGAAGAAGTTACCTTGCCTCTCAGTGCCTTGATTACCATATTTGTAAAATGAGGGGAAATGATATTATACTCATCCTTCGGTATCTGCAGAACGTTAGTCCCAGGACCTCCAGAGGATACCCAAAATCCATGGATGCTCAAGTCTCTGATATAAAATAGCATACTATTTTCATATAACCTATCCACATCCTCCTGTATACTTCAAACCATCTCTAGATAACCTATAATATTTAAGTGGAAATGCTATGTAAATCGTTGTTATAGTGTGTTTTTAAAATTTGTATTATTTTTAAATTGTTATATTGCTATTTTCTATTGGTTTTTTATTTCAAATAATTTTCATCCTCGGTTGAATCCATGGACGTAGAGTTCATGGAGGTAAAGAACTGACAGTATTTCTTGGAGTTTCGAGGATTAAGTGAATTCATATTTATAGGGCACTTAAGCATACTAATAAGTATTAATTTTATCATTATCATTAGAGCCATCATCTCCCATTTCATTTTATTAGCATCAACAACTTCCAAAACTTCCAACAACTTTCCAAACATTTTTAACGTTATAGGTCAGATAAAATCAAGTTTCATCTCTGTTCTTATTCCAGAGCCATCAAATGATGTCAAATCATCACATAACTTCACTCAACCTACCCAAATATTATACATGTGTTTATTTAGTATCTACTGTTTATATGACAGTATTCTCTAGAATTACACTGTCCAATACAGTGTATGGCCATATAAATTTACATTTAAATTAATTAAAAATAAGTAAAATAATTCAGTTCTTCAGGTGCACTGGCCACATTTCAAGTACCAATTCACTGCCTGGCTAGTGGCTGCCATATTGGACAGTATAGATAAAGAAAATTTCCTTCATGGTGAGAAGTTCTGCTGGACACAGCTAACTACAAATACAGAGACAGCAGTATGCCTCCATGAAGCTGTCATTTTACCACAGAAGATAAATATTAAACACATAAATACGTAATAACTATGAATTATCTTTATGAAGAAACATATTACATTCAGCTACTAAAACGTATTGCTAGAAAAATTCTTATGTGTAATTCCTAAACTGCTACATAATTAAATATGTTAAACTAATAACTGTTTTACTAATTACAAAAGTAAAATATGTTTATTGTAGAAAAGTTAGAAGATACAAAAAGTATGAAAAGGATCAAAATATACATAATATTATTTTACAGATGATTCACAATACATGTGTTCTAAATTTTTTCATTATCTGTACTTTAAACATTTTACCATGTCTATCTTTAAAATATAACTTTCAGTGTCTACGTGATAGAACAATTTGTGAATGTATCATTATTTGTCTTCTCACTGATTCACTGGAATTTAGGTTATTTTAAAATTTTTTATTCTAACACCTAAAAAAATTTCATATATATAATTCTTTGTCTGACTTTTTATTTCCTCATGACAAATTCTTAGACGTACCATTTCTGGAACAAAGTTACTAAACATTTTTCACACTTTTTTTTTTGAGACAGGGTCTGGCTCTATCACTCAGGTTGGAGTACAGTGGTGTGATCTCAGCTCACTGCAACCTCTGCCTCCTGGGCTCAAGGGATTCTCACACCTCAGCCTCCCGAGTAACTGGGATTACAGGTGTGTGACACCATGCCAGGCTAATTTTTGTATTTTTAGTAGAGAAGGTGTTTTGCCCTATTGGCCTCATGTGATGTGCCCACCTCGGCTTCCCAAAGTGCTGGGATTGCAGATGTGAGCCACGTCACCCGGCCCATCTTTAGATCCTTAAGGCATATTAAGAGAAGACTTTCTAAGAATCTTCTGATTTATCTGCACACGTATTTGTTCACCTTTTACAAAAGTATAGATCTTAGTTTCTTTAATTGTGGAAATATTTTATTTAAATTTGGGTTTCTTTGATTAATTGTGAGTATGAATAGCACTTCATAAACAGTCATTATAGGTGAGGATTGGGTCCAGAAAGCCCCTTCTATATCAAAATCCGCATATATTCATGTCACACAGCCAGCCTTATGGATCCTTTGTGCTTGAAGAGCTGGCCCTCAAATATGTGGGTTTCCCTTACCATGAATACTGTATTTTCAATTTGCATTTGTTTGAAAAAATCCACATATAAGTAGACCCTCACAGTTCAAACCTCTGTTGTTCAAAGATCAACTGTATTTATTCATCATTTACATTTTACCTCTAAACTATCTCTTTTAGTTTTGTAAACATTTTTCAAGTGAAAAATTATATGAGCTCTTCATATTTTAAGGATATTAAATGTTTGTCTTTATGATTTTTGGCAAACATATTCTCCAGCTTGTTGAATATCTTACTTGTGTTTCTACTTTTTAATACATGCAAAAGTTTTGAAATTCTTATGTTGCAAATTTCTTTCATTGCTTTTAAGTTTTGAAAGCTCCATGTGTTTAGAAGAAGGCCTAACACATAATGAATGCTCAATAAATATTTGATAAATAAATGGGCAATAAATTAATGAAATATTTGACCTACACTGACAAACTATAGCCTCATTCTTTTTTCCACAGAGCTGGTCAATTCTCCCAGTCATTTAAATATGACTTGAAACTACAAGAAAACTTAGCATTAGTACTGAATTTCTAATAGTAACATAGTTAATATCTGGGAAATTACCACAACATATCAGCTCCCTAACAGGAACCTCTAACAAAGCCCAAGATCCTACATTTTTTGCACATCCAATCCCTAGATAGTCAGTCTCAAAATTTTCCATGCCATAGGTTCAATGCTTTCTGACAGTTGTATTTTTTTTAAAGTAGTAGCTTTACCTACTATTTAATACATGTTTCAAGTTTACTTCTTCTCATTTCTACCTGGCTTTTTCTGTTCTCTTTGTTCTGTTACAATCTTGAGTACACACGCATGATCAAGAAGATAACTGAAGGTCAGTGGCATGAGGCATGAAAAAAGCAAAAGACATTTTCTGTTTCTCAAAGTTCTATCATAAAATCATAGTGATCCAATTTGCAGTTCAGGGAAAGGACCTAGGGCAGCATATACATGGGCAAATAAACGAATTTTCATTGACTGTTATAGGGATGGTAATGTTAATTTATTAGACCTGCTGCTGATCTCCCACTAATATAACACACCCTATTCATAATGAAGTACTTGCCATTCTCCAAACATACTCTTTTCTCCCATTTACCTCTTTTGGGCACATCGATTTCATAAACCTGAAATGTCCTGGTCAGCTTTGTGTTTTACCTGATGTATTAGTTCATTTTTATGCTGCTAATAAAGACGTATCTGAGACTGAATAATTTATAAAGGAAAAGAGGTTTAATTGACACAGTTAAGCATGGCTGGAAAGCCTCAGGAAACTGACAATCATAACAGAAGAGGAAGGAAATGTGTCCTTCACATGGCAGCAGGAAAGAGAAGTGCTGAGCAAAAGGGGGAAAAGCCCCTTATAAAATTGTCAGATCTTGGGAGAACTCACTTACTATCATGAGAACAGCATGAGGGTAATGACCCCATGATTCAATTATCTCCATCTGGTCCTTCACATGACATATGGGGATTATGGGAACTACAATTCAAGATGAGATTTGGGTGGGGACATAGCCGAACCATATCATCTGACAAAGTTCTACTCATTCTTCAAGTTTCCGGGAACATGTTGTCTTTTCTGATACATATATATTTTATTTTGATACATATATATTTTGATACATATATATTATGTATATATAACATGTATTATATTGAATCAGACTCTTATTTCTCCTCATTACTGCACCACTGGCTTCTTATTCACTTTGTAACTTTCAAAACATTGTTTTTCTAATTACTTCTATTTCTTTTTTTTTTTAAAAGACAGAGTTTCGCTCTGTCGCCAGGCTGGCGTGCAGTGGCGAGATCTCGGCTCACTGCAACCTCCACCTCCCAGGCTCGAGCAATTCTCATGCTTCAACCTCCCGAGTAGCTGGGATTACAGATGGTGAATTTTTGTATTTTCAGTAGAGATGAGGTTTCAGCACCTTGGCCAGGCTGGTCTCGAATTCCTGACCTCATGATCCACCTGCCTCAGCCTCCCAGAGTGCTGGGATTACAGGTATAAGCCACCACACCCAGCCTTCTTTTTTCAACTTTTAATTGTGATATAATTATACATTCACAGGAAGTTGCAAACAGGGTACAGAGGACACCCCAAAACCTTTCATCCAGGCTTCCTCAATACATTGAAATGGTACAATGTATGTTTATAGTTCTATGTTTTGTTATTCACATGCATAGACTTGTGTCACCATCATGAGTCTAGCTGCATTACTGTTCCATCATGACATAATCTTCATGCCACTCATTTGTAGTCACCCCCACCATCCACCCACCATCTAGAATCCATAATTTCTTCTCAATCACTGTAATTTTTCATTTTGAGAATGTTATAGAAATGAATCATATAGTACATCACCTTCTGAAATATACTTTTTTAATATAATGCCCTTCCAATATAATTGACATGTTAGAAATTATTTCTGTCGTTTAACTTTTTATTTTCTGTTTTATCCTTTTTTGTTTCTATTTTTATTTCTTTTTCCTGAATTTCTATAGGTTACTTGAACATTTTTTTAGTTTCATTTTGATTTATCTATAGTGTTTTTATGTATATTACTTTGGATAGCCTTTTTAGAAGTTGCTCTAGGTATATTATGTTATATTATATTACATACACATCTTGTTATGGTCATCAGCCAACAACATGTTATCCATTCGAATGAATCCTGAACTATCTCTCTGCATCCCTTTACACTCTCCCATTTATAATTCTCTTAAAATTTTTCTCTGCATGCATTAAGAATGACATTAGACAGTGTTGTTACAATTTTTGCTTCAACCATCAAATACAATTTAGGATACTAAAGAATTGAAGAAAAGTCTATTGTATTTCCCCATAGTTTTACTCTTTCCATAGTTATTTTTCCTTTTTGCTGTTCCAAGATTTCTTCTTTTATCATTTCCTATCTGTTTATAGAATTTTGTTTAGCCATTATTTTAGGGTAGATCTGTTGGAAACAAATTCTCTTAATTTTCCTTCACCTGAGAATGTCTTGATTATTCCTTTATTCCTCAAATTTTACTAGCTATAGAATTCTGGGTTGACAGTTCTTTTCTTTCAGTATTTGAAAAATATTGTTCCCCTTCCTTCTGGCTTTCATATTTCTAATAAGAAATCTGTCATCTACATGGTTTTCCCCTTTAGATGTTATTTTTCTCTGGCTGCTTCAAGGGATTTGTCTTTAGTTTTCAGAAGTTTTCTTATATGTTTTGATATGGACTTCTTGATTTAATCTTTATAGTTTTTTTTTTTTTAGCTCCTTTAATCTGTAGTTTTATGTCTTTTGCCTTCGGCTATTATTTATTTTCTCAAATGCTTTTTCAGCCTCATTCTATTTCTCTCCTTTCTGAGACTCTGATGACACAAATGTTAGAACTTTAACTGTAGTCCTACAGGTCTCTGTGATTGTGTTCATTTCTTTGCTCAGTGTATTTTTCTCTGTTGTTCGAATTGGGTAATTTGTATTGTTCTATATTCAAGTTTAATGATTCATTCCTCTATCCTCTTCATTTTACTTTTGAGGCCATCCAGTGAGTTTTATTATTATTATTATTGTATTTGGGCTCTGGGGTACATGTGCACATCCTTCATCCTGCAGGATTGTTGCATAGGTACATACGTGCCATGGTAGTTTGCTGTCTCCATCCCCTCCTCACCCCATCACCTATGTCAGGCATTTCTCCTGGTGTTATCCCTCCCCATCCTCCCCATCCTCCCACCCCCACTGCTGTCCCTCCCATGCCCTCCCCTCCACCCCCCAACCTAGCCCTATGAGTGTTGTTCCCTTCCCTGTGCCCAAGTGTTCTCATTGTTCATCACCTGCCTATGAGTGAAAACATCCAGTGTTTGGTTTTCTATTCTTGTGTCAGTTTGCTGAGAATTATGGTTCCTAAGTTCATCCATGTCTCTACAGAGGACAAGAACTCATTATTTTTAATGGCTGCATAGTATTCCATGGTGTATATGTGCCACATTTTTTTGTCCAGTCTCAATGGGCATCTGGATTGGTACTAGGTCTTTGCTATCATGAACAGCACCACAGTGAACATATTTGTGCATGTGTCTTTATGATAGAATAATATATAATCCTTTGGGTATATACCCAGTAATGAGATTGCTGGGTCAAATGGAATTTGTATTTCTAGATCCTTGAGGAATTGCCACACTGTGTTCCACAATGGCTGAACTAATTTAGACTCTCAACAATGTAAAAGTGTTCCTATTTCTCCACATCCTGTCCAGCATCTGTTGTCTCCAGATTTTTTAATGATCACCATTCTAACTGGTGTAAGATGGTATCTCAATGTGGTTTGATTTCATTTCTCTAATGACCAGTGATGATGAGCATTTTTTCATATGTTTGTTGGTCACATATTTGTCTTCTTTTGAAAAGTGTCTGTTAATATCCTTCATCCACTTTTGAATGGGTTTGTTTGTTTCTTGTAAATCTGCTTTAGTTCTTTGTAGATTCTGGATATTAGCCCTTTGTCTGATGGGTAGATTGCAAAAATTTTTTCCCATTCTGTTGGTTGCTGGTTCACTCTAATGATT
>CAUYQU010097304.1:0-24319 GCA_963574635.1 Cheracebus regulus | reverse complement strand
AGACTGGATAAAGAAAATGTGGTACATATACACCATGGAATACTATGCAGACATAAAAAGGAACAAGATCCTGTCCTTTGCAGGAACATGGATGGAACAGGGGGCCATTATCCTTAGCAAACTAATGCAGGAAGAGAAAACCAAATACCACATGTTCTTATGAGTGGGAGCTAAATGATGAGAACACATGGACACATAGTGGGGAACAACACACACTGGGGCCTGTTGTTGAGGGGGAGGAGAGAGAGAATCAGGAAGAATAGCTAGTGAATGCTGGAATTACTACCTGGGTGATGGGATGATCTGAGCAGCAAACCACCATCATGTTGACCTATGTAACAAACCTGCACACTCTTGTGTCCCTGAAGTTAAAATTAAAAGTTGGAAATAAAATAAAAATATAAAAAAAGAAAGATGAATGGATAATCAAATTGTGGTATATTCATACAATGGAATATTCTTCAGTGATGAGAAGAAATGAACTATCAAGCCATGAAAAGACATAGAGGAAACTTAAATGCATATTATTTAATGAAAGAAGCCAGGCTGAAAAAGCTACATGCTATATGATTCAAAATATATGATAGTCTAGAAAAGTCACCATGTTGTAAGGAAGTCCCAGCTACATGGGGAGGTCATGCCATGGTGTTTCAGCCTATGGTACCAGATAATGTCCCAGACTACAGACAGCATCAACTAATAGGTATATAAATGTATGAGCCATCAGATAATTCTAGCCCCTAGCTGTCAAGATACTCCCAGCCTTCTAGCCTACCAAGGACTCAGTTATCACAAGCAGAAGCTAACAACCCCCACTGTGCCCTGTCTAAATGCCTAATGCATAGACTTCATAAGCATCATAAATGCTTGTTTTGTAACAGTAAATGGTGGGATAACTTGTAGTAAATGACTAGACTATATATCTTCATAGCAATACATAACTAGAATACATATCTTATATTCTGACTACCATTTAATTGGTAGGGAATTCCTTGTGGTGTCTGTCCAGGAAGATTCAGAGTCGAAAACATTTAGAAAAGAAAGGTTTATTTGCAAAGAAGTACAAGATAGAGGACTGGCTTTCCAAATTAAAACAAAACTGAATTTTTGTGTTAGTTTCCTTTGGCTTCTGTAACAAATGACCCAAAATATAGTGGCTTGAAACAACACCAATTTAGTATCTTAAATTCTGTAGGTAAGAAATCCAAAATGGGTCTCACTGGGCTAAAATCAAGGTGTCAGCAGGGCTCCATCTTCCTGGAGGCTCTGGAGGGAATTCACTGTCTTGCCGTTTTCTAGCTTCTCAAGGCTGCCCAGCTCCCTGGCTCCATTCTTCCACCTCCAAAGCTATCAGCATTGGGCTAAGTCTTTCTTATGCTGCCACCTCCTTGGATCTCCCTCTTCTCCTTCTCTCTTCCACTTACCAGGATCCTTCTGATTATACTGGGCCCAGCCACATACTCCAGGATAATCTCCCCATCTCAAGGTCAGCTGGTTAGAGACCTTAATTCCATCTGCAACCTTAATTCCATCTGCAACCTTAATTCTCCTTTTCCATATCACCTTACATATTCATAGGTTCTGGGGATTAGGACATGGACATCCTTGGGGGCCATCATTCTGCCTACAAAAGTTCCAAACTAGCTTTCGTTTCAATTATAGGATGGAGGTAGGTGTTTACATTTGTTAGGTGGTTGAGAGGATGTTTTATACACTTTTGCATGCCTCTACAAACTTTATGTGTATTAGAGTCTCAATAAATGTTTGTTAACTGTCACTCTCCCCAACATGTGCAAGTAGTGAAAATAAGTCTATTCATTTACCAATCACATTGTTCCAAATGGAGAGAAGGAAAAATTAAAATGACAGGCAAAGCCATCTGAAACCTGCTCATGATATAATAACCTGCCCTTCTTGTTCTGGTTTATCTCATTGAATTCTTAGAGGAACATTGTGAAATAAGGGGATGGGTCTTTACCTGCCTTTTATGCATGTAAGGAAGATGAATGAGCTCTCTAAAGTCACCTGGGATCTCTGTATAGCCAACATTGAGCTCTGCCTCCTGTTTTCAAACCTAATGCCTCTCTCTTGCACACTTGATTGCTAAGCTTCCCTTGGCCTCTTCTTGGGCAGGTAAATTTTCTGTGTGTGTCAAAATCTAATGTTTCTCTTTGTTGTCTCCTCTTCCTTCTTCCCTTTTCTGGACAATGGGTTTTTTGTTTTTTTGTTTTTTTTTTTTTGTTTTTTTTTTATCAACCCCACTCTGTCCTCTGATATTATTTTCAGCCTATTCTTTGAATGTAGCTTGATATTTTATGGCAGGGTTGTACAATATTTTGGCTTCCCTGGGCCACATTGGAAGACGAATTGTTTTGGGCAACACGTAAAATACAGTAAATGCTAACGATAGCCAATGAGCTAAAAAATTGCCAAAAAAATCTCATAATGTTTGAAGAAAGTTTATTAATTTGTGTTAGGCTGCATACAAAGCTGTCCTGGGCCACATGCAGCTTGTGGGCTGCAGGTTGGACAAGCTTGTTTTAGGGCATTCTCAGGCACCAGCCAAAGAAAGCCAGGACAGGGCAGTTGCATGAGCCTCAATTTCACTCTCCTTTCCTGCATGCAGATGCCCTACATTTTGTGCTATCATACCACCACATTTGGACTGCAACAGCTGTCAAATTCCAAATTCACTCTAAAAGTCATCATCAAACTCCCAACTGTCTTTTAGGGTTGTCAGGAGCAGAAAGAGCCAGTGTAATCAATAGTGCTCTCAACCAGGCACTCAATAACTTAACTATCTTTCTATTTAAAAATATTTATGGATATATTTGAAAAAGTGGAATTGTTCATGGTTACTCAGGCAGTTAGTAGCAGACATAGGACTAGAATGCAGTCTACTTCCCTGACTACCCTGATCATCACCAGTTTATTACAGAGAGCATCATGGCAAGATGGTGTGGTCAGGCGTGAGGGCTACTCATCTCCATCTGTCCTCACATGTCATTTTCTGAGCATTTTCAAGTTCAGAAATCTGACAGTGAATGAGCTCAGATACAAAGAATAGGGCAGAGCTTGGAGTGAGATTGGGGTTTGAATCCCAGCTTAACTAGTCATCAGTTTTGGGCAAGTTAGTTAAATAATTCTGACCCTTATATTCTTCTGTTTTCCTTCCTTACTTTTTTATGTAATGAGAATAGTTATGACTATCTTTCAAAGACCATTGTGAGAAATAAATGATATGATTCACATGAAAACATGTGACAAACTATATGACATAGCAAGTGTTGAGTAAACACCTTTCTTTCCCCTTCCTGCCTGCAATGCATTCAGCCACTCCTCAAATCTGTTCCTGAGAAGATACTATGGGTAGCTAAGGCATACCTGGTAACTGAAATCATAGGCTTGGTTTTGCTGTCAGCTACCCTAGATAAGATGCATCCTATTTCTGTACACTGGTTTTGTTCCATCCATCAAAATGTGCGTAGACAAGTCTTACCATCTCCAAACCTCATGAGGTTTGCTGACTAAGCTTTTGGGACTGAAAAACCTGTAGGACAACAGAGAAAGAGAAAATTGCAGCCTCTGATCTCCTGTACCAGTGAGTAGAAAATAAACAACTGGAACTATTTGCCAGCAATCAAGAACTATAAATATTTCAGGATGAAATGAATTTAGAATTGGTAAAAAGCACTTGATTAATAGCTCCAGAGACTGAAATCCTTTATCAACATAGTTACTATTGTTAATAGACTCATATTGAACAGCACCTATGCTCTAGGTATGCTTCAAATAAGAGTATTTAAACACAGCCCTCCCCAGTGTCTACAATGAAAGGAGATAGAAAATAAGCCGAGCATAAATAAATAAGAGATGTGCTAAAGGGAGCAGGGGGTGGGATTAGACTCATTATGGATCAGGAGACCCTCAGAGCACTGTACGTGCCTTGGGACTCCAAGACAAGGGCTGGGAAACTAGGCACTGGTCCAGAGGAAGGCAGTGAGAATGATAAAACAAGCTCTGAAGGAAGGTTGAATGCTTCAGGCTAATTGCCCTGTAGAAGGCGAGGGTTGAGAGGTCTGCCTTGCTCAGGCCATCACATTCCAACCGTCCGTTGCACATCCATCCTCCTCTCAGTGATTTCCTCCTCTGCCCCTTATTCTCTCTGTGGCCAGTTTCCAGTTTCACCAGACTACAAGTCTTCTGAGGACAAGATCGTATCTTATTTATCTTTGAATGTCAAACCACTTGTGACCACTGGTGCTTGTACAGGGTAAGGTGCTTCTTACACGTTTGTTGGACTGTTGAGTGACTGGAAAGTAGGATGGATGCCAGCTGGTGCGGCCATAGCTGGTTCATAGTACTGAGAAAATACAGGCTATTTGTCACTACTTAAGAAAGTGTCCTCATACATTGTTGGTGGGGAAAGGGGGTAATAGTGGTTTGAATGTCATAGTGTACATCTGTTGGTTGCTCACCTAGGATCCTGTCCTGTTTTCTTCTTTCCAACAGCAATCAGTTTCTTCTTGTGATGCAGCTGAGGTGTGGATTACCTCATCCTGGGCTTATTAGGGTAAGCTCATTTTCCTTGCCTGGGCATTGGTCTAGGACTGGAGGATAACCCAGGCTTCAGCTAATTAATCAGCGCATGATCATTCCTTGGCCACTTTGATTCTTTCAAGTTGGTCCAAATCAGAGTGAAGTTTATCCATCTGTTTCAAGTTCTAGAGAAGAGAAGGGTCACTTCTCTTTTCCCTCTGGATGATATAGGGCATGAATCTTATGTTGAAATCACTGTAACCACTTTGCTTCTGTGAGGGAAACTGAGTGAAGCCTCACATGGATAAGGGCAGAACCAGAGAAACAGGACAGGAGCATGGATCAAGCTGCAAAGACCCTTCTAAGCTATGCTTTTCTGTTGTGGATCAATACATTCTCTTTATGCTTAAGTCCATTTGATATGGATTTGATTAATACTTCTAACAATGCATGCTAAGTGATGCAACCATAATTCTGTCATCAAAGTTGAAACTGCAAGACGGTGGCACAGTGGTTAGGAATCAAGTTTGGCTCCACCACTCCATTACCAGCAGTGGGAGAGTTATTTGAACTTTCTGAGACTCAGCATTTCTCATATGAGAGGAGAGTGAGGATAATAATAGGCTTGTGAGGGTTCAATGAGATGATGCATGTCACTGCTAAGTATATAATGAGAGCTCAAAAGAGAGTAGCACAACAGAGCTTATGTAAACTACACAGCCTTGAAGCATCCCGCCTGGGATTTCAAGTGTAAAGTGACACATCCGGAGTTGAGTGAATTTTCTTATCTTATTTCTCTTAGTCTCAACTTTAAGTTCATTGTATCTACTTCTTAGAAGGTCAAGGCAACTCAAATGACTTATTATTAATAACACCTTCTATTTTATTGTGTTATACTCATTGTACTGGTCATGGTTCTCCAGAGAAACTGAACCAAGAGGATGAATAGAGATCTATCTATCTATTATCTGTTTATCTATCAAAATAAACTTATTATAAGACATTGGCTTACACAACTATGGAGGCTGAGAAGTCCCAAGATCTGCAGTTGGCAATTTGGAAACCCAGGAGAGCTAGTGGTGCAAGTTCCAGTCCAAGTCTGAAGGCTCGTGAACCAGGAGAGCTGATGTAGCGAGTTCCAGGCTGAGGGCAGGAGAGGACCAGTGTCCCAGCACAAGCAGTCAGGAAGGTGAAAGTCCCTCCTGCTCAGTTTTTTTTTTTTTTTGTTCTATTTAGGTTTTCAATCGATCAGATGGAGTCCACTCATGCTAGAAAGGGCAATTTGCTTTACTCAGTCTACTGATTCAAATGTTAATTTTATCCAAAATAGTGTTTGACCAAATATCTGAGCACCCCATGACCTAGTCAAGCTGACACATAAAATAACCATCACGTTCATAAATCTGAAGATGTTGACTGAATACCTCCTGTGTCACAGGTATTGTTCTAGGCACTAGGGATATGGGAGTGGGAATAAAGAAAGAAAAAAAGAATCCCTGTTCTCATGGAGGTGTGTGTGTGTGTGTGAAAGTTTCTTTATAGTTTAGAAATGGTTTTCTCTTTATTGTTTCATTTAATCCTCACAGTAATCCTATGGGGTTGTTTGACAAGAATTATATCTTTGCCATACAAAGGAGGAGATGGAGACACAGAGAAATGAAGTCACTGACTTGGCCAAGGCTGCAGTGCTCAAAGCAGTAGAAACAAGACTAGAAATGAAATTCCCTGAATCCAGTTCAATGTTCTTTTCACTTTACCAGATTTTTAAAAATCTGTTTACCTGCAAAGACCTACAAAATGGAGAACAGTCTATTTACAGAATTACCCATCTTCACTCTGCAATGTGTTTAGGGATGGATGGTGCAATATGAATTGTCAAATCATTCATACATAATAGTGTGATTACTACTATTACGCTTTCAGCAAAACACAGTCTAACAGACTTTCATGGCTTTGTCCAATAAGAGACTGCATTTGAGTAACACACTTGGGTTGGCATCAGTTGACCACTAAATTCCCAACCTAAGATGAGCTCTTGCTTTGTTTAATGGCTCTCAAAATGTTGACATGCCAGAGAGCACAAAACAGCACTCTTTCTTGATTTTCCCTCCTTCTAAACCCACAAGAAATTATTTAAGGAAGTTTTAATGAAATGCATCTGTCACTTATTAAGATGGATGGCTGGAGTGCAGCTTTCCATTACTGGAAATGGCAGAATCAAATTAGGAAATAACAGTCCTCAGCATCTTCTCCAACTGGCTTTTGCATAATGTGTTGGGAAAAATGCCACTTCGGCAGAAAACTGCTGTTTTGAGGGCCAGCGTTATTCCCCCAAAGGGGCTGTGTTTACCAATAGTGTTCCTCTTCCTTTTGAGCAGGTGAAATGGCTGCACTTGGGAGTGAAGCTCCCTTGCCCAGCACACATTTTGGTGTTTGGAGGTTGGAGACTCTGTTACATAGTCCAGGAGGCTTGGATAAGTTCTTCTGCTATAAACTTTTTTTTCTTTCTTTCTTTTTTTTTTGTTAGAGTGTTGCTCCGTTGCCCAGGCTGTAGTGCAATGAGGTGACCTCAGCTCACTGCAACAGGTTCAAGTGATTCTCCCACCTCAGCCTCCCACATAGCTGGGATTACAGGTATGCGCCACCACACCTGGCTAAGTTTTGTATTTTCAGTAGAAGTTGGGTTTCACCATGTTGGCCAGGCTGGTCTTAAACTCCTGACCTCAAGTGATCCTCCCACCTTGGACTCCCAAAGTGCTGAGATTACAGACATGAGCCATTGCACCCAGCCTGCTGTATACTTCTCTAAGTCAGAGGCCTTGGCTTCTGATTTGTATTTTAAGCTTTTGATTTCTTCTTCCTTATTGTGCCAAGCAACACCTATTCAACAAATACTAGACGTCTAATATGTGTCCAGCACTGTTGACACTGGGGTCACCAGCATGGACAAAACAATGTCCCTGCTTCACCTTGCTACTGTGCTAGATGGGGATACAACAGATACAGTTCAGAGTGTGTTTCATGCTATCAAGGTCATAAAAGAAACCAACTAAGTAGAGTGGATTTGGGAGGGGTTTATTAGAAAGAATAAAAACTCTTTCACAAGCCGTGAAACCCAAGCCCTTATTTCAGGATAAACATTGTATTTTTATGTTTCCAAGAAATAAAATGTGCAGTTAGCATTTTTGTTGTTAAAAAGGACTTTGTGATCATTATTTTTAATCTAAATAGAGGCATCTATTTTTCAACATACTGATAGATGATGGTTGGTTAGCCACTTTTGCCTAAGTACATCTAAACTAAGATTTCCCCCATAAGAAATCAGATCAACTCAAAACGTTTGTTAATCATACAGTCTTTTGGCAAACATTCATTGAGCTGCTACTATGTTCCAGGCAGGGTGCTGGGTACTCAGGGGAGGGCAGTAAACAGGATGCACATTTCATTTCCACAGCATCCATTCATTTCCACAGCATCACCAGCATCCATTCATTTCCACAGCACTTTATTGTTTATGAAGTTCCGTGTGCATGATTTTATCCTTTCAGTCACCCTGCAATGTAGGCAGGACAGATATGATGGAGAGATTGAAATTTATGATTGTCATTAATGTCGTTCTCCAGATACTCCTGGTATCTGGCTTTCTGAGCACAACTCTTTTAAATAGTTGTGTCATTGTGCTGCGTGATGTGCTCTTGTCAATGAAATATGAGGAAAGGATCACTTGTGAACAGTCTCAAAGAGGGCCTTTCCCTTCCCACTTTTGTGGGCAGTCGTGGATGCTCACTCCTACGTGCATCACCAGCTTACTGAGTGACACTGTAGTGAGCAAAGACCCCTGCTGCTCCACACTGATGTGTAGTATGAGTGAGGAACTAAACTTTTGCCACATTAAGCTATTGAATTTTTGCAGTCTTGTGACTGCCCCATGACCTAGCCCGAGTAATACAAGGTTCCATTGGATCACCTTTCTTCACTGGGATCTTACTATTTTGTGGGGAAACTTGGCATCTCAGAGGGAGTCTGTTTGGTTGTTAGAAAGTTCTAATAGTTGGGAAGTTCTTCTGTCAAAATTGAAATGCAATCTGCTTTCCCATAATGCTCCTGCCTCTGGAGTATCAAGGGAGAAGGAAGCTCCCTATGTGGCAACTCTCCACCTGCTATGCCAGCTGTCCTGCCTCCCTTCAGAGCTCTCTTCTCCAGGAGAAATGTGGCTGACGTGGTTCCCTGATGCCTCATGATTCTTGTTCCCAGTTTCCACTTACACCGACTCACCAGTGGCACTTTTAAAAGGGGACCCCATTGTCTTCTGATGTTTTCTGACCACATCTACTGCAATGTATAAATATAGTGCACAAATATATATTTATGCTCAGGTAACATAATGAGTCATGGCAGGCAAAGACTGTGTTAGCCACATTCATTATTGTATTCCTGGAACCTAACCCAGGACCTGGATCATAGAAGGTGCTCAATGGATACCTTAAGAATGAATGAATTCGTAGCATATGGAAAGCAAAGTTATGACCCAGCATTCTGTATTTTGAGAGTGAAATGAGTGCTTTGGTAACTATCAATAATGTCTGCAACTCTGAAGGTGATGAGTGTTTGGTGAGGCCCTGTTACATGACTTTAATATGAACAGAGACATGTGTGGGACCTTGATTTATATTTTGGATATCTATGATGCAAGAAATTTCCTGAGCTTTTTACCCAAAAGGTAAAAACCGTAGATAAGGAATTGTTGCCGTTGATTGTACCAGACAAGGATCCCAAGAGCAATGGCTTAATATTCTGTAGAAAATGTGGATAGGACTGGTCATTGGCCAGGGTATTCTCTAGTGCTAAGATGATCACTCGAGGTTTAGCCAGATGTGCTGACCTTGGGCCCTACCCTGGATATTGGAGATGTCCCAATTAGGAAATGGAAAATAGCAGCCCTCCAATGGGTTCTGTCACATGTGATGGTGGCACTACCAACCATAAAGTATAGACTCCCATTTCTGATCACTCAACTGATACCAAGGGACTCCCCAGTGGCCAATGGGTCTGGAAGAGGGGTGACCTCCTCTGGCACCATTGCATTTGGCAAGAGTTTGAGGACCAGGGAAGCCATTTTCTCCTGTAGTCAGGATATGCCAGAGGGTGCAGGTTTGACTCCATCCTGTAAGTACCATTTCCGTGTTCAATAAGGAGGCTTCTGTGGCCATGCTGATCTTGTGCTGGTGCCTCCGTGACCCAAGGCCTAGTGGCAGCTGACTAAAGACCAATCTGGTAGAGCTGGCTGAATGCCAGGCTCAGGACCTGTGAAAGCTTCCATTCATCTCCAGAGGACTCCAATATATAGCCAGAGTTGCTGCTCTAGAGAGCCAAGGACTTTCACATACTGAAGCCCATGAGTAATTTATGGCCATCACAGGTAGTCCAGAGGCTTCAGGAGGCACAAAAGGAGGTTTCCATGCTTCTATATACAAGGAGTCTTAGGGAGGGATTAATGGGATTACCTGTTGCATTTGAACAGATTTTAGAGCCTTCTGTTATAGGGGGCCCATTCAAAGTAGCCTGATTTGTGACTAAGAGCATAAATGGGCTGAAGTAAAATTTGCAAGTGAGAAATATGTTGCCTCCAAAATCCAAATAGAACCAGTAAGTGTGGATCCTGCTTTAACATACTGGCTACCAATAAGGTGAAGATTTGATTCTTTCCTGTATTGGGTATGGATTATCTCTCACCTGACCAAATAACACCCAGCAATTTTTCTGATGTGGTAGAGCCTTGAAACTTATGGGGCACAATGGCTCAGCCCCAGTTGAAAAAGTTCTGTGACAAATGTTTGTGTCTTTTATGTGAGTATATCTTTTACATATCTTCTGAGAAGGATGCCATCAGTGTGATGTCATACCTGTGTACCTAGAGAAAATCGGATGTTGTTAAGATCTTGCCTTTAAAAATTGGGTGAGATGGTAGAGTTGTTGAAATACCCCATTGTGGGGGAAAATGAAGGTTTACTGTGTTTCTTCAAAGGCAAGGGCAAATCTCAGCTGAGAGGCTGTCAAAATAAGCACCAAAGAGGACACTTTAGCCAAATCTGTTGCAACAAAATCCTTTTCAGTTGCTAATGGATGATCAGTAATGTCAATGATCTTAGATATTGGGACCTTATTGACGGTTCCATAGCATTAAGGCTATGCTAAACCATTCTCAGGCATCACCTGTTTCCGTCAGGAGACAGCACTGGCCAAATTGGGTTAATAAAGAGGGAGACGGCAGGAACAATGGCCCTTTCCTTCAGTAAGTCTTATGTGATGGGTCCATTCTTGTAGGCCTTGTTTCAAAGTATATGCAGCTCTCTTAACTATTTTAACTGGTGGAAAGGGGGTGTGGAAATGGTCTATGGGACTCCATTTTGCAAAACCAACTGTAAATACTGATTACTTAATTTTATTCCAATTTATTGCTCATTGGGTTGGGGCATCCATGCCAACTATGAGATATTTTAGGGCAGTGAGTACTATCTATGACCATGGGGAATTTAGGCAAGGTAATAGTTCTGATAGTTAAAGTGAGGGATAGGTGTCTGCCCTATATTTTATGTTTTATAATTTCCCTAAGGTTATAAGGGTATCTAGTTGAAGTTTCATGGAATCCATGGCATAGCTATAACTTGAGCCTGATATTGATTAAGGAAGTGAAGATTTGCTAAATGTGATGGGACCAGTGAACACCGGAGAAGTATAGGGAGAATTGTCCTAGGTGGTGGCTGGTGCTGTGGGGAGAGACTGAGTCTCCAGCAGGCTTGTGGCAGTTGCCATTACCTAAAAACGGATATTGGATAGTGAGCCCTTGGGGTGTCAGGGATATGGGAGTCATGGAGGCCTGGAGCCACCTTGCTGTATACCTGATGCAACCTGGCACTGGGAGCCATAACTTCCCCATAGTCTGTTATAATTAATCTTGTAATTCTTCAAGGGTTGTGCCCAAGAAAAAATGATGTAGGAAACCTAGATTGTTGAGTCTCCAATATCAGGACTTTGGATTTGGATCTTGGTTTGGGTGAAGCTGATTGCCTGGAGGTCCCTCATGAGGACAATGCCTCCTTTATGATCCTTATTCCTTTGATTATTTCATTGATAGGAAACATTTATTGGGTTTCATCTTTTTTTTTTTTTTTTTTTTTTTTTGAGATGGAGTCTTATCTGTCACCCAGGCTGGAGTGCAGTGGCATGATCTCAGCTCACTGCAACCTCCGCATCCCGGGTTCAAGTGATTCTCCTGCCTCGGCCTCTCAAGTAGCTGGGATTAGAGGTGCTACAGGCACTCACCACCACGCCTGGCTAATTTTTGTATTTTCAGTAGAGATGAGGTTTCACCATGTTGGCCAGGCTGGTCTCGAACTCCTGACCTCAGGTGATCCACCTGCCTCAGCCTCCCAAAGTGCTGGGATTACAGGCATGAGCCACCTCATCTTATTCTTTATGGGTAACTAATAGCTCTAGGTCTTCCAGTGCTTCCATCATGGTCACAAGGTGGCTAACAAGGAGAAGTAAGACTGCCTGAGAATTTGAGAGTGCCCTTCTTAAAAATAATTGCGTTGTATCAGCATCAAAGGTCCTGCTTGGGGTTAGTAAGAGCCTTTGGTATATCAGAATATTCAGCAAAACAATAATAACCCATTACACCATACCAGTTTTCCTCAATAGCTGTTGCCCTTCCTCCCAGGGTTTCCAACTAGTGAAAGCATGAGCATTTGCAGTGGTGGAGTGGGCCTGGCCATTTTCCCTGTTGGTAACACCCAGCGGATGAGAGGACAGACAGAGAGGAGCGCTAGAACACTGCAGAGGGCTCGATTCTGGGTTCATTGCAATCGATTAAATGTGTTTCTTCAGACATTATTAATTTGGGGATCACAAAGAATTGCCTGGCAGTCAGCTCGTCTCTACAGATGCTATAGTAAATTCTGAGTGAATGCTATAGAGGTGCCAAAGTCAGTTGGCTCCTTGTTTATCTCCCTGGAATAAATTTTTAGTAAATTTTCAATCAGTTCAACTCACAGACCTCTGCTGCTTCTACCTGAGTAACATTTTTTGAGTAGTCATAAGGAACACTTCAGGGAAGGTCTTCCCCTGTCCTATTTTTGAGCTTCTCCATTGAGAGAATTCCAGTCAATGTTACTATGGTCAGAAGCTTGACCCTCCATGTATCCCCACTCCTCAATATTACCTGTTTTGAAGGTGTAGGGGCCTCTGCTCCTAGTGAAGCTGCAACGGCCACTTCACATACTGATTTATGGTGGCACCACAGTGTTCGGTGATCACTTTTTCAATCTTCCAATACGTTTATGGTTTGCTCTGGCCCCTTTGGAAGAACTAGGGTGAGACATTCTGGGCCACTGTTCATTAGGCTCTGTGCCACAGGGCGTCTGAGATCTCACACTTTCGAATACTGAGGGTCAGGATCTTTTCTTGTGACAGAGGCAAAGCCGCAGCAACGGCACAAGCACTTTAAGGCCCACAGAGTCCAGGTGAGCCAGGTGCCCTTGTTTGTCCCTCGGTGCACCCCATACAGTTGCTTTTCCTCACCTGAATAACTACCTGACGGACCCATACATCGCACAGGACACCAGTTTTTCCCTGAGAACGGGGGTCAGTACCTGGTTGGTGCATGCAAACAACAGTCAGAGGGCAAGAGTTGTTCACTGAGCCGAGAGTCAGTCAGTCTCAGCTTATGCTGGAATCGAGACAGATGATTCAGTCTGAGACACATGGCTCCATCTGGGCTATGACACACTCCCCAGAGCAACTCTAAGGAGGGCACCAATCCTATTTAGGGACCCCGATCCCTAAATGCCAATTATTGAAGCTTCTCATTTAAGGCTGTTAAATCTATCGCAGGGTCTCAGCAGGACTTGGCAAATGCAGCACAAACTAGCACAGCTCAAAGTGCGGGCTCACCAGCAAGCAGCAGCACTACTCAAAGAGCACACTGGCCAGCAGGCAGCAGCCGCAGGTGCACACAGGCCAATAGGCCGCAGAGCTAGTTAGCAAGCCGACAGAGAGAGAAGAAAGGCCCCCAGGTGGTGGTGATCATTGCCCAGAGAGTCGTGATCACGCCACTTATTGTCTAGCAGTAGCTCACGGAGGGCAGGATCAATCCCTTAAAATTGGCATGAATGTCAAGGCTGAGGATGCGACACATGCCCAGAAAGGGCATGACAACATTCATTTCTCATAGATTGAGGCTTTCTGCAGAGAGCAGGGTAGGCCCCCAAGGTGGTCTGAAATGACTTTAAAACCAGGGGCCAGTATCCTTCGTTTTTACTGTGGATGGTGGGCGGAAGCAGAGTGAGTTCTGTGCATGGCCAGGGTTTGTGTGGTTTGAACTTCTCTGCAGGTACCCAGGAAGAGAACACCTGGGCTTTCTCATCAGCTACTCAGTGTGGGGCAAAGGAAGACAGGTGGGGCCTGTCACACTCTTGAGGACACTGATACAATATGCTGTACAGAATTCTCATTTTGCTTTCAAAGCTCAAATTGTGTCATTAGCTACAGGTATCATCAGGTGTTTTCCTAGAAGTGACAGTCTCCATTTCTGACCAAGTGTCTGCCAAGTGACCGTTGTTTGCTAGTCATTTTCAAGTGAAAATAGTGTTCCATAGACAACACAGCTAGGACAGCTTGCACATCCATCACACGAATGCTTCTCCTCGTGACCACAGCCGTGCTTGGGCATGCAACACAAGGGCTGTATGCTTGCTTACCAGTCCTCGCACATACCAGTAAAACATTTACTCATGCATCAAGGTTTAATAAAATGAATCGTTTACTGCGTCATCCGGGAAATTTGTAGAGAAACCGGCATTTTCCCTTACTGAGTGAATGGCAGCGAGGTATATACAATGACTATTGATTTAGTTTGGTGGCACCGCATGGATACCTGCTCAGGTGCCAGCACTTTCACCCTAAGCTGTTTCTGCACTGTCATTGGAAATGTCAACTCAGTGAGAACAAACAATGTCTTAGTAGTATTATAAAAATAGTTTTGAACACACAGCCTTTCTAAAAGTATCTCAGGGACCACCCCCTTCCAGACATTTGCATTCCACACTTTGCTGGATAAGGTCAGAATCAAGTGTCAGGAAAGCACACTTGCCCTTTCCTGAGGCCACGGTGCAAGGGTTTTACCATGGAGAGGGGGAGTGAAAAATTAGGACCAATAATTTAATCTCCTATGATGGGTGTTTTACCAATCTCAGCTTATCTCTAGCCAAACTCACTTAATTTCCATGCTGTTCCAGGCACTGTTTTGGGAAATTAATAATAATCAACAAGTAGCTCCTAATGTGATTTCAGACCAGTAGAGGCTGCACATACTCCAATAAATGACCATAAAGATTTGTTAATAGGTTCTTTAATAGAAACATATAATATGGGAACACAGTAACGAAGTCTGCACTGTGGGTTCAGAAAAGGCCCACCTAAGGATGTAATGTGTAGGTTGGGTCTTGAAAAATGAGTAGTTCATGTGGAAAAAGAGGATAGGGGCTTTATGCTAGGGAACCAACAGAAGCCGTGACATGAACACCACAAAGAATGAGACCTGCTGACGTTTCTTCAAAACCAGCTGCAACTCTGGGCTTCTGTGATTGTCTCTGAGGCTCCTTTAATCACCCCAGATCCCAACGTGAGGCTGATTCTCACTCCCACCTTCTCCTCTTTGGCCAGCCACTCATTCACTCATCAAAATTATATCAAGCACCTACCAGACATTTTTACTGAGTTGTTTCTTATTTTAGTCTGAAGTGGCGAAGGTGAAAATTACAGCTTGAAAATTCCTTAGATCACCTATAACATACAATACTTGTGAAGACACACAGACTTCTTAGACTTCTTTGTGTCTTCACAAAACCAAACACATTGTATGGTATAGGTGATCTAAGGAATTTTGTGATCCACCCTGCATGTAACAAAGGACTTGGACACATTAGTCATGTGCAGTCCTGCCATGAGATGCTCATGCTGTGAGAGGCATGTGCGGGCTGAGACCAAGTGAAGAACTCGCAGCTTCATAGCTTCTGATTCATAGGGGAGCACATGAGCCTAGAAATTTTACATTGTCTTTTTTTTCTCTCTCTCCCATGGTCAAATCTGTTGATCAAATGCATGCAGGATGAGACTCCCTTCTATTTTGTCCCTGGTCAGCTGGCATTCATCATTTCCTTTCTGCCCCTTCTGTTGCCACCCCACTGGGCTTCTGGATTGCTCTTAGGGTCCAGGATAGCTGGCCTCTTACTCTGGTCTCTGCATGCTCCCATCCATTCTTGGCACTAGAATCAGATGAAGCTCCTAAGTCTCCTTGATTGAAGGCCCTCCACATGATACCCCATGGACAATTGTACACTCAGCATAGGCAACTTTGTGCCATCTGACTTTTGTCTCTCTGATTTCTTTCTCCAACCAGAATGTGAGGTCTTTGGGAGTAAAAATCACCCTTTCTCCCCTCAATATCCTCAGATCGTTCCCATGATAGGACCTTCATGAAGTCTGTTGTTGTTGTTGTTGTTTTTTTTGATAATGATTAAAAAGACAGTGAGGTACATTTTGTCCCTTGCCTGCAACTTGATGTTCACTTGTTTTTTCCCTCTCATGTCCATGAGGCTCCTCCTTCTCCTGCCTCGAGATAATCATCTGACAATGATTACTTGCTTTGTGAGCTCTGCACCTGAGAAACATAAAGCTGCTATTCATTTTGTCTTTTGCACATCTCTTTTCAAACCTGATTCTCCAAAAGTCCTGAAGCAGATACAAGCTGTTTGTAAATACTTCCAAGGTTGTTCTTCCTCATGGGCACAGTCACTTCCTGCTGAGCAAAGTTATTTTCTTCTTCTGGAGATCCAGTCTCCCACACAGCCACCACGTGTGGGATACAGCACTACCACAGGCACTGGGGGAGCCTTCTTTCATCTCAGTCCAGATGTGTGAAAAAGTAGGGGCCCCCTATCCTTACAACATCACCAAAAGTGTGAGTTTAATAAATATTCCTCATTACTTGTGTCCAACTTCCTTCAAAGAATTCAAGCAAGTTTACAAAGAAAAATAACCATGAGACCAAAAAAATAAATAAAAGGAGCAGAGAGAAAAAAGCTCATTCTTGTAAGATGGAAAAAGGTTAGTGCAAAAATACACACCCTGGAAACCTATGCACTTGCAAAGATGGGTCATTTATTTGGCTCCTGGCTTTCTTGTGAGTCCCTGCAGTAAGAACTATCGTTATTAAGTCATAATGCCCTGAGGTAAAAACAATCCAGTTGATTGAACGAAGCAGAATTCCTATTAATGAGTTCAGTGAGAAACTTCTCCTAAGGATTTCCATAAAGAAAACTCATAGAGTAACGATGTCTTCAACAGTGTTCTGAAATAGATGTAGTTTGGGGTTTCGTAGAGCTGTTTCTTATCATGTCCCCAAATAGAGCCTTAGAGAGTGAACAAGGTGTCTTATAGAAAGGAGGCTTCCTTTAAGTCCTGAACCAGAGACCAAGGCAGGGCAGGGCAGCAAACTGAACTAGACAGGGCTGGCAGGGCAGGGCGGGGCAGGGAAGGGCCAGGCTGGAGTGGACAGGAAGGGCTGGCTGGGCAGGAATGGATGGGCTGGGCAAGATAGAGCAGAACATGAACTGGGCTGAGCAAGGCTTGGCTGGGCAAAGCGGAGTTGGGCAAGATGGGACAGCACTGGCCAGAACAAGGCATGGCTGTGCTGTGCTGAGCAGGACTGGGCAGGGATGCTGCCTGGACTGGGCAGAAGTCATCAGAACTGGGCAAGGCTCAGCAGGACTGGGCAGGCCAGGGCAGAACTGGGCAGGGCTGCGAGGGCTGGGTAGAGGAGGGCTGGGCAGGACTGGACAAGGCTGGGCAGGTCTGGGCAGAGAACAAGGCATAGCAGGACAGGGTCTTACACTCTAGAAGGAGTTGCTGAAGGAAGGAGAATGTCCTTTGCTCCCAGCAACCCCAGAACTCATCCTCCCTTGGCATCAGAAGCCTGCTTGCCCTGTTTCATTGTGGATTTTGAACCCTGGCAAGGGTAGCAGAGACTCAGAGGCCTCCCCTGAGGATGCTGTAAGAGTGACCCAATCATCTTGAACTGGGCAGAGTAGTGTCCTCATGGTTGGTAAAGACCGTCTGGATCTAATGGGTCCTCTGCCTTGAAGGTCCTTCTTCCCTGGAAAACTCCTTGTCCTTAAAGAGCCAATATAAAAAGCACTTCCTCTGTGCCACCATCCTGATGTTTCAGCTCTGCGATTTTCAGACCCTTCACTACATTAACTGTGGGTCACCAATAATGGCACCTGTGCCATTCATTCCTAGTGTTGGTTATCATTCCACTCCTTCTCCCCTGTGCACTCACCATGAGTGAGAATGATGGTACTTGAACGGTCTCTACTTTGACACATGCAACATTAATAACAAACTATTTACAATATGCTTCACAATTAACATGTCAAGACACCTCCACCGGGAGTCACTCCTAGGTTGAGATAGATCCAATTGCAGAATCAGAGAACAGAGGTAGAAGGGGCTTTAAGACGTCTTATCAGGAAACTGATGTCCTTACCTGAAGTCACTCAGAGAATTCAAAGGAGAATCTAAGCACATTTCTTCTGCCTCTTGGTCTGGTATTATCCCCTGGAAGCCTTTTTTAAAAAATGGGATTTAGTATGTCAGACACTCTGGGTTAATGGCTCTGAAACCAAGATTTTTCAAAAGGTGGGTCAGTGACTCCCAGGATTTGGGTATTTCTAGAAATTCTCTGAAATGTCACTGCCAAGTCTGAACTCATGATTCCTTTCCCCCTCGATTCAGTGGCACCCACAGGGGCTTCCTCCCTTTTTAATGGTTTTGCTGGAGATCTATAGGAGCCCCCAAAGTAGAGTGAGAATCCCGAATAAACACACTCAGATCAGCCCGGAGGGAAGATGATGGGCACTGGAGTCAGACAGACCTGGGTTTGGAGCCCTCTTTGATAGCTTGAGTGAGTCATTGACTATCCTCAAGTCTCAGTTTTCTAATCTGTAAACCAGAGATGAGAGTATTCACCACACAGGACTGTCATGAAGGTGATGAGATGAGTACAAAATGTCCAACTCAGTAGGGGCTCAGTAGACACATTTGTTGCTTTTCTTCTTGAAAGAGCCCCAGATGTCATCTGTAAAGGCTGTTTGTGCCTGGAAGGCAGTTCAGAGCAGCCTGCTGGGTAGGATCTCAGGCCCTGAAGTCAGACCTCCACCCTAGTTCATCTCTGCTGCCTCTTACAGGCTGTGCTGACTTGCATGGGTGAGCCTCAGTTTCCTCATCATTCCTACATTGCACAACCATTGTGAAGATTAAAGAAAATACTGCATGTAAATGGTTTGACAGCTCAGTGTCTAGTACCAGTCAATACCAGCTCTTATTGGCAGTATTGTTACCCCAGCAGAACACTTTAGATGATGAAAGAACAATCTTCCAGAAGCCGCGGCTTCCTGTAGCTGACCAGCAGCGATGCGTTGGGCTCAGTTCTCTGGCCAGATATAGATGCAGGTGCCTCCTGTAACTCTGGATTTGTTCCCTGAAACCTGTTACGAAAACAAAGGGGCCTCACAGTAGCTGCCTCTCCTATTCAGGGTGTCCAGTGGACTTAAAGTGCTCAGAGGCATATCTAAAAACTGTGTGTGTAACACATAGTTAAACCAGGCACAAGGTTTCTCTGTCCCCCAACCCCTTAACTCAGGGTCCTCCCAAAGGGCTGCTGCTAGGGCTCAGGATCCCAGATCACCCACTCTGGCCCATACTTGATTAGCATTGCAGATTTCTCAAGCCAGGACCTGCCTAATCCTAGCTTGAAGCTTTAACCAGATAAACATTTAATGAGTCCTGGAGCACAGTGGGCTCAGTCCTGGGGGTGTCAGGAGGGAGGGGAGGAGAAGCAGTTGCTGCTTGGAGCTGCCAGCTCTGCACTCCCCTGCCCACACCCCGCTCCTACTTGACTCACTTCCAAGCCTTGGCTGCCCCAGCAGAGTCTACGGGGCTGAGCACAGGGGCTGACTCCTGCATCTCAGAGCTGTGGCTTTAACTTTCATCAGGTCATTATGGCCCCTGGCTGAGGCAGGGCAGGAGTGGGGACCTGGCCCTCCATATAACTGGGGGCCGCTAGGAAGGCTGGACTGATGGGCAGGAAGGGCCCCTCCGGAGCAGCCTCCTTGGCAGATTGCAAGGGGAAGGTCACAGCAACCAATGAATGCTGCTCTTTCTTTCCCCAAGGTCCTGTGCCTGGCAGGCTCCAGGGGTCTGGGGGGACTCAGAAGGATCACGACACCCAAGACGTAGGTCCCAAGAGGGCATCTCCAGTGGCCTATGTGACACAATGAAATGAGACCATTTCCATCTATGTTATGTACTATGTTGAGTTCCCTAGTATGCCAAAGAGGTTATATCCAGCCACATTTACATCCCCAGTTTATGGATGGGGAGACTAAAGCCTAGGCAGGTTGAATGAAGTACCTGAGACTGCTGAGTCATGCAGGGCCACGACTAGAACCTGAGGTCTTAGGGCTGCAGTCAGTGCTCCTCCTGAGGGAGCTCCCGCCCTGACCACACAGGTCCCCCCTCTTCCTGGAAAGGTTTGCAGAGAGGTCCTAAAAGGCAAGTGGGGCCTCAGATGTGGGTGCCTATGACATCAGTGCTAGGCAGACTGGACCGGGGAGCAGGAAGAGGTCTGGAGTCCAATTAGGCAAGGCAGATGAGGTGGTCAGATCCTCTGCAGCGCCTGCTTATCTCCTCTGGAGAATTGGTAGAAAAGGGCTGCTCGTCATGTGTTTTGGGATTGTTGTAAGAATGAAATGAGATGGGTATGAAGGTGTCTTGTATATTGTAAACAAATACAAAAACAGTGGGCCAAGAGGGGTGGCTCAAGCCTGTAATTCCAGCACTTTGGGAGGCCAAGGCAGGCGAATCATGAGGTCAAGAGATCGAGACCATCCTGGCCAACATAGTGAAACCCCGTCTCTACTAAAAATATAAAAATTAGCTGGGTGTGGTGGTGTGCACCTTTGTCCCAGCTACTCAGGAGGCTGAGGCAGGAGAATCGCTTAACCCGGGAGGTGGAGATTGCAATGAGCCAAGATCACATCACTGCACTCCAGCCTGGTGACAGAGCGAGACTCCATCTTAAAAAAAAGAAAAAAAACTACACACACACACAAACAAACAAACAAAAAAAACAGTGCAACTAACATAGAGTCAGCCGAAAGCAACCAGGATGGGGACACTTACAGCAGAAAACAAAAAGTAAGAAGGAAGGAGAGCTTTAAGGTGGCGTTGGTTTTCTTTCCTTATTCCTATATTCTGCCTATGGGCTGTCAAAGTACCTTACCTGGCATTAAGGGTGATTGCTTCAGCTTTACAGAGAGAAAATAGAGACAGAAGAGAACAGAGCCTGTTGGATGAGATAGGGAGTGGACAGTGGGTCGTGAATAAATCCTGGGGCTGAAGGCGATCTTGAAATGCTATTGGCAATTTGATAGAATTTCTTTCTCTCCCTCTGTTATGGAGCTTGAAAAGAGAGAGGAGATTGCTTGCCTTAGAATCTGAATTTCATTGCCAATGAAATAATCCTAAAGTGGGGATTAGATGACAACTAAGAAACCCAAAATGAAAGCACATCCCACTCTTTGCGTAGTTACTAATATAAACGAATAAAAATACGTTACTTCATTGTTTACCCACCAGTTATCCTCCCACCAATTTATTGATAAAGCTGCAGCAAGAGCCCTAGTACATATAGCTGTGAGGATAAGTGATAAACTCTGAAATAGATAAAAGTTAAAGCACAGAGTCCAAGAATCAGCAATTCAATCATAAAAAGGGGCTGGTGGTGACCACTTTGTGTGTTGGTCATTTGATGTAGGTTGTCTCATTTCACCTTCACAATATCCTTTAGAGGTAGTTATCATCATCCCCATTTTACAAGTGAAGAAACCGAGGCTCAGATAACTTATTCAAGGTTATATACTCAAGAAGAGAAAAGTCAGAATCTGAATCCAGGTTTAGTTGACTCCAGCAGACACTTTTTTTTTTTTTTTTTTTTTGAGGCAGAGTCTCACTCTGTTACCCAGGCTGGAGTGCGGTGGTGCGATCTCCATTCACTGCAACCTCCACCTCCTGGGTTCAAACGATTCTTCTGTCTCAGCCTCTCGAGTAGCTGGGATTACAGCTGCCCACTGCCATGCCTGGCTAATATTTATTTGTACTTTTAATAGAGATATGGTTTCTCCATGTTGACCAGGGTGGTCTGGAACTCCTGACCTCAGGTGTTTTGCCCACCTCCACCTCCCAAAATGTTGAGATTACAGGCAGGAGACACCACACTTGGCCCAGACATGTTCTTTTTAGAAAAATTTTGTAAATTCAAGGGGTACACATGCAGGCTTGTGTACATGGATATGTTGCATAGTGATGGGGTTTGGGCTTCTAGCATACCTGTCACCTGAATAGTGAATATTGTGCCCAACAGGTAATTTTTCAAACCTCACTCCCTGACTCTCCTCAGTTTTGGAGTCCCCAGTGTCTCTTATTTCCCTCTGTATGTTCATTTGTACCCATTGTTTAGCTCCTACTTGGAAGCGAGAAGATGTGGTATTTGGTTTTCTGTTTCTGAGTTGTTTCACTTAGGATAATGGCCTCCAGCTCCACCCATGTTGCTGCAAAAGACAGTTTCGTTCTTTTTTATGGCTCTGTGGTATTCCATGTGTACATGTAACTACACTTTATCTCATCATCCATGAATGGACACTTAGGTCGATTCCAGGATTTTGCTATTGTGACCAGTGCTGCAATAAACATATGGGTGCAGGTGTCTTTTTGATATAATGATTTATTTTCCTTTAGATAGATATCCAGCCATGAGGTTGCTATGTCAAATGATCTTTCTATTTTTAATTGTTTGGGAAATCTCCCTACTGATTTCCATAGAGCTATACTAATTCACATTTCCACAAATAGTGTGTAAGTATTCTCTTTTCTCCACATCCTCACCAACATCTGTTGTTTTTGAGTTTTTAGTAATAGTCATTCTGACCAATGTGAGATGGTACCTCATTGTGGTTTTAATTTGCATTTCTGTGTTATTAGTGCTGTTGAGCATTTTTTCATGTTTGTTGACCTCTTGCGTGTCTTCTTCTGAGAAATGTCTGTTCATGTCTTCTGCCCAGTTTTTCTTTGCAATTTCAACTTTTATTATAGATTAAGGGGTACAGGTGCAGGTTGTTGCATGGGTAAATTGCATGACACTAAGATTTGGGGTGACAAACTTCAGAGCTCACTACTATGGTCACTGCCTGGGTGATGATGATCCTGTCACCCAGGTAGTAGGCATGGTACCCAATAGGTGTTTTTTCAACCTTGCTGCCCTCCCTCCCTCCCTCTTCTGTAGAGTAGTCCCCAGTGTCTGTTGTTTTTATCATTAGGTCTATTTGCTTTCAATGGTTAGCTCCCACTTATGAGGAAAACATGTGGTGTTTGGTTCTTGCCTTAATTCGTTTAAGATAATGGTCTCCAGCTCCATCCATGTTGCTGCAGAGAATGTAATATTGTTCTTTTTTATGGCTATATAGTATTCTATGGTATATGTATACCACATTTTCTTTATCCAGTCCTCTGTGGATGGGCACCTAGGTTTATTTCATGTCTTTGGTTTGGTGAATAGCACTGAAATGGACATAGGTGTGTGTGTATCTTTTTGATAGAATGAATTGTTTTCCTTTGTGTATATATCCAGTAGTGGGATTTCTGGTTCAAATGCTAGTTCTGTTTTAAGTTCTATGAGAAATCTCCAAGCTGCTTTCCACAGTGGACGTAGTTTGCATTCCCACCAACAGTATACAAGTGAACCCCTTTCACCACAGCCTCACCAATATCTGTTATTTTTTGACTTTTTAATACTCGTCATTCTGACTGGTGTGAGATAGTATCTTATTGTGGTTTTGATTTGCATTTCTCTGCTGCATAGTGATGTTGGGCATCTTTTCCTATGTTTGTTGGCCACTTGTATGTCTTTGAGAGGTATCTGTTCATATCCTTTGCCTATTTTTTAATTAGATTATTTATTTTTTGCTTATTGACATGTTTAGGTTCCTTGTAGATTCTGAATATTAGACCTTTGCTAGATGCATAGTTTGCAAATCTTTTCTCCCATTCTGTGGCTTTCTGTTTTCTGTTGGCAATTTCTTTTGCTATGCAGAAGATTTTAGTTTAATTAGGTCACATTTGTCAATTTTTATTTTTGTTCCAATTGCTTCTGGAGACTTAGCCGTAAATTCTTTGCTCAAGCCGGTCAAGAAGAGTATTTCATAGGTTTTCTTCTAGGATTTTATAGTTTTAGGTCTTACATTTAAATCTTTAATCTATCTTGGGTTAATTTTTATATGTGGTGAGAGATAGGGGTCCAGTTTCATTCTTCAGCATATGGCTAGCCAGTTATCCCAGCAACATTTGTTAAATAGAGAGTCCTTTACCTATTGCTTGTTTTTGTCAATTTCAATGAAGATCAGATGGTCATAGGTGTGCAAGTTTATGTCTAGGTTCTGTATTCTGTTCTATGTGTCTGTTTTTGTACTAGCACCCTGCTGTTTTGGTTGTTTTTTTTTTTTTTTTTTTTTTTTTTTTTTTCAGAGTTATAATGAGTTATTTAACCAGGTCTTCAAATGGTGCCACTTTGCGCAATGCAACCACCCACACCCCGCTAAAAAACAAA
>CAUYQU010097303.1:0-36091 GCA_963574635.1 Cheracebus regulus | reverse complement strand
GATTTTTATCCTCTTTTGCCCTATTTTCCTGCTTTTGGCTTATTTGGTGAATTTTTTTACTGGACACTAGACAATGTCAGTATTACCTTGTCAGGTGCTGGTTATTTTTGCACACCTGTAAATGTTTTTTTTTTTTTTTTTAAGATGGGGTTTCACCATGTTGGCCAGGCTGGTCTTGAACTCCTGACCTCAGGTGATCCACCCACCTCGACCTCCCAAAGTGCTAGGATTACAGGCGTGAGCCACCACGTCCGGCAATATTCTTGAGCTTTGTTTGAGAATGCAGTCATGTCACTTGGAAGCATCTTGATCCTTTGAGGTTTCGCTTTTAAGATTTCTCAGGTGGGGCCAGAGCAGTGTTTAGTGTAGGGATGATTATTCCCCACAGCTGATATAAGACACTTCTCAGTGCTCTACCCAGTGTTGCTTCAATTATGAGGTTTTTCTGATAGGAACAGCGCCTTGTCAAACCCTATTCGAGTACCTGGAACTCGGGCACTGCTTCCTCCAATCCCTTCAGGTGGTTCTTTCCTTGGCATTCTAGTCCATCCAGGCTGCAATAACAGAGTACTGTGGACTGGGTGACTCAAAAAGAACAAACACAGCGGGCACGGTGGCTCACACCTGTAATCCCAACACACCTGTAATCTCCCACTTTGGGAGGCTGAGGTGGGTAGATCACCTGAGGCTGGGAGTTCTAGACCAGCCTGACCAACATGGAGAAACCCTGTCTCTACTAAAAATACAAAAAATTAGCCAGGCATGGTGGCACATGCCTGTAATCCCAGCTACTCAGGAGGCTAAGGCAGGAGAACCACTTGAACCCAGGAGGTGGAGGTTGTGGTGAGCCAACTGGTGCCATTGCACTCTGGCCTGGACAACAAGAGCAAAACTCTGTCTCAAAAAAAAAAAAAAACACCACTGATTTCTCACAGTTCTGGAGGCTAGAAGTCTAAGATCAGGGCACTGGTACCTGAGGAGGGCCCAGTTGCTGATTCGTAGACAGCACCTTCGAGCTGTGCCCTTGCGTGGTGGAAGGGGCCGACGAGCTCCCTTGGGCCTTGCCTATAAGGGCACTAATCTCTTTCTTAACAGCCCCACCCTTCCAAGTAACATAATTGCATTTTTTTTTTTTTGAGACAGAGTCTTTGCTTTGTCACCCAGACTGGAGTGCAGTGCCACGATCTCAGCTCACTGCAACCTCTCCCTCCTGTTTCAAGCAATTCTCCTGCTTCACCACATAAGATGAGCACATATTGGCTCCAAGCAAAGAGGAGAGAGCTGTAAAGAGAGAGAACTCGGGGGATGCACAGCGGTTCCCCTACCTTGGGTTTTCAGCAGAGTAGATGAGCACATGTGGGTGAGGAAACTGCCCAAGGCCAGGGGCGGTGCACTGCATGTGTCTGTGACTCCTAAAATTCCTGTAATGAATTCCCCACCTCCAACGTAATTGCATTTGGAGGTGTAGCCTTCAGGAAGTGATTAGGTTATGAGGGTGTTGAGATCCCAGCTCACTGCAACCTCCACCTCCCAGGTTCAAGCGATTCTCCTGCCTCAGCCTCCGGAGTAGCTGGGATTACAGGCATCCACCACCATGCCCGGCTAATTTTTTGTATTTTTAGTAGAGATGGGCTTTCATCGTGTTGGCCAGGCTGGTCTCAAACTCCTGACCTCAGATGATCTGCCCGCCTCAGCCTCTCAAAGTGCTGGGATTACAGGCGAGCGCCACCACTTGTATGAAAGGTCATCCCCAGGCCAGGCTCATTGGCATGGGAGATCAAGCGGCCTGAATCTCAAGGATGCCTGTGTTTGGGAAGTGGGCTCAGGGGCACTAGAGGGCAGTGTTTGAGAGGGAAGGAGTCAGCCTAGCAGCAGGCCCAGCCCTGGGGCAGGCAGCCCACATGGTCAGGAGAAAGCGGGTGAACACATGTGGCCCCTAGAACCCCTTTCTGACATGGCAGTTGATTTTTATTCCCCACCCTCAGCCCCACACAGCCAAAGCTGCCTCTGAAAGCTCCCTGCAGAGCACAAGAGAGAAATGATTGACAGGCGCAGAGCAGGTTGCCAGCCTCACGCTGGACAACCGCATCTGGTCCTGTGGGTCACCCAGCACCAACCCAAGCCCCTGGGAGCCAGGTGTGGGTTGGGATTCAGGATTCTTCAGAGTGTCAAAGGCAATATGATCTCTATTCCCAGGGCACACAGCACCCTCAGAGCCCAGCACAGCAGAATTCGGCCACCTCGTTAATGTTTCTGCAGGGAAGTATGTGAACATTCACACCAGGTGGGGTCAGTAACGTGGATTCACTCATCTCCCACCAAGGCAGGTCAGCTTTTCCTGCCCAGTGAGCTTGGGGATGGCTTGACTTCGGAGCTCTTTGGATCTGTGGATTTTGGAATTTTGGATTTCTGATTTGTGATACCCATTTGATGGATGAGGCAATCAACATCTAACGGGTCAAATGACTTTCCCACATCCATGAGGGCCGTGAGAAGCAGAACCAGGATGGTGGCCCAGGGGTGTCCTGAATGCAAAGCTGGGTCGGGCACAGTGGCTCACGCCTGTAATCCCAACACTTTGGGAGGCCGAGGCAGGTGGATCACCTGAGGTTAGGAGTTTGAGACCAACCTGGCCAACTTGGCAAAACCCTGTCTCTACTAAAAATACAAAAATTAGGAGGGATGGTGGGACCTGTAATCCCAGCTATGCAGGAGGCTGGGGCAGGAGAACCACTTAAACCCGAGAGGCGGAGGCTGCAGTGACCCGAGATCACGCCATTGCACTCCAGCCTGGGCAATGAGTGAAACACCATCTCAAAAAGAAAAATAATGCAAAGCTGGACCCTTCACTATATAGGTCCACTCTCTGCCACTGCTGTCTGCCACACCCTGCCCTGATAGCTCCTCTGCCAGGCTTTCCCTCACACCTCAACCCTGCCAAGAACTGGTTTCTTCCAGAGAGCCCTGCTGTGCAGTGATCTATTGGACTTCTCTTTTTGGGGGGTGTTTGTTTTCAGGGTTTAGCGGATCAAAGTGGTATCGTTGTAACAGGCAGCTCTAAATATAAGTCTTCAGATGCCTGTGTGTCTTTTTCTGTAAATTGATTCCCAAAAGCAGGACTGCTGGGGCATGGGGCATATGCAGTTTTGATCTGATCACATACAAGCACATTTTTTGCAAGGGATGGTGGCAGTTCACAGCCCCTGGAGCAAAGTGTGTGAGTGCCTGTCCCTCCATGTCCCACTCACCTGCCCAGGATGTCACCACTCTTACTAATTTTATTGTATCTGGATAGTGAAAAAGAGTAGTTTCTCATTCTTTCAAATTGCATTTCCCAATTATTAGAGTTTGAATCTTTTTGTCTGTTTACTGATGTTGGACTTTTTACTTTATTGAATATTCATCTCAGTTGATTACTTTTAAATGGGTTGTCTTTTTCTTAGGTTATGTAAGCTTTTGTACATTACATCTGTTTTAAGAATAATATATTTCTGCACCATAACACACACACACACACACACACACACACACACACACACACACACACACACACTGTTCCCCGATCTATCAATTTGCCATTTGACTTTATGGTATTTTTTTAATCTACAATTTGTCAAATAAGCTACCTTTTCCTTTCTGCTTTTATGATCTTTTGCTTAAACTCCTCCCTCCCCACTTTCCCTACCCAGATAACATACAAACATTCTCCTAATTTCTCTCTCTCTGGGTTTTTGTTTTTGTTTTTGTTTTTTTTGAGATGGAGTCTCGCTTGGTCTCCCAGGCTGGAGTGCAGTGGTGCAACCTCGGCCTCCCGGGTTCAAGCGATTCTCCTGCCTCAGCCTCCCAAGTAGTTGGGGTTACAGGCTTGTGCCACCACGCCTGGCTAATTTTTGTTTTTGTTCTTGTTTTTAGTATAGATGTAGTTTCGTCATGTTAGCCAGGCTGGTCTCAAACTCCTGACCTCAAGGGATCCACCCATCTTGGCCTCCCAGAGTGCTAGGATTACAGTCATGAGCCTCCGAAGCCAGCCTCTCTCTGTTTTTTTGTCTTTTTTTTTTTTTTTTAAGAGACAGGGTCTTGATCTGTTGCCCAGGCTGGAGTGTAGTGGTGGGTTCACAGCTCACGGCAGCCTCAAAATGGGCTCAAGGAAGGAGCCTCAGCCTCCGGAGCTGCTGGGGCCACAGGCATGCTCCACCAGTCCCACCCTCCTAATTTCTCTTGGAATTCTTCTGTGCCTTTACTTGTATAGATCTAGATCTTCCACCCTTCTTATCGATAGAAGTTTTTGGCCAGATATGTCACCACTGCGGCTAAACCAACCATCCTGACACTGACTTGAAATCTGTCTTCTGTCATGTGTGTACACACACACAACACACACACACACACACACACACACACACACACACACACACACACACCAGACACGCCTGGCAGCTGGGAGGATGCCCCGACCTCGGCCAGGAGGCCTGATCAAGGGAAGGCAGAAATAAGGAGGACCCAGCTGCTTGTAAAATAGTCTTCCCTTTTATTTTAAATCAACCCTTTTCCAAGTTAGTGCCACGAGTTGAGATCGGGGGTCAGAGCCCACTGGGACGTGGCAGGGGCAGCAGGGGGACTCGTGTCCCCGTCCCTCAGCTGAGTCCCTCCAAGGGTGGGACTGGGGTAAAGGGTGCGAGGCTGTCTGCCCCCTCCCCTGCCGCCCTACGCTCCCTAGTCTGCCCCTCAGCTACTCCCAAGGCCAAGGACAGAGACTGGGGCACAGGGGCCAGGGCAGGGAGGCGGTCCTGTGCGGGCTGTCCGTGGCCAAGAGTGTTAGTGGTCAGAGCCCAGGCAGGCTGGGTTAGTGGGGTCTCCTCCGGCAGCCAGGGAAGGAACTGCGGAGAGAGACAGAGACGGGGCAGTGAAGCGCTGGAGGGCCTGCAGGGAGCCGCCACTCAGCGGGGAGCACCCAGCCCGTGCCTGGAGCATCGCAGAGGGCGGGGGGGGGGGGCGGGCCGAGGCCAGGCTGCAGGAGCTGGGGGTGTCCCGTGGAAGCTCACCGAAGAGGGGAGGCAGGCTCCAGTCCGGCAGGGAGGAGGGGCTCAGATAGACGACTGCCACTGCACAAAACGCTTGGATTCCTGCTGGGAGAGTCGGGGACAGGAGGGAATGGAGTGGAGATGGACTTTGTACTGTCGGACCCCAGCCCCTCCTCCCGCAGACCCGGGGGTCCAGACCCCAGCCCCTCCTCCCGCAGACCCGGGGGTCCAGACCCCAGCCCCTCCTCCCGCAGACCCGGGGGTCCAGACCCCAGCCCCTCCTCCCTCAGACCCGGGGGTCCAGACCCCAGCCCCTCCTCCCGCAGACCCGGGAGTCCAGGCCCAGCCCCTCCTCCCTCGGACCCGGGAGTCCAGACCCCAGCCCCTCCTCCCTCAGACCCGGGGGTCCAGGCCCAGCCCCTCCTCCCTCTGACTCGGCGGTCCAGACCCCAGCCCCTCCTCCCTCGGACCCGGGGGTCCGGGACCCCAGCCCCTCCTCCTTCGGACCCGGGGGTCCAGCCCCCAGCCCCTCCTCCCTCGGAGCCGGCGGTCCGGGACCCCAGCCCCTCCTCCCTCAGACCCAGGGGTCCAGTACCTGAGGGTTAAAAGGGTCGTCATCATCTGTGTCATCGTAGTCGTCACTGGGGTTTGATGCAGGGCATGGCAGAGAGGTGGGATGGGGGACCCATCAGGAGGCTGCGCCCCCCCCAACCGTGCTCCCCAGGTGCTGCCCTCCTCTTCCCTCCCCAGGAGCCTGCCTTCCCTCGCTCCTGACCTGGGTGGGAAGAGGGCCCAGGCTCGGGGCAGGCTGCAGAGGGCGGTGGCCAGCGCTCCCGCGGATAGCAGGGAGAAGAGCAGCAGGAACAGCAGGCCTTCCAGGGCGTCCTCACACAGGCCCCGCAGGGCTGCACCATAGTCCTGAGGGGAGGGCGTCATCGGGCAGTGCCTCCCACCCCCCGCCGCCAGTACACACCGCACACCAGTCCGATCGTCCTCCTGGCTGTGGTACCGCACAGGCCAGTTGACCTCTCCGTGCCTCAGTTTCCCCTAAGGGCAGTTCTGAAAATACGGTGGGGCCATCGGTGCGATGGGCCTGGCACCCAGGAATTAATTGCGCAGGCTCCAGGCTTGGTTTCTCCTGAGCTGCACCCCAACCCATGTTATTTCAGGCCCGGTCTCCCTTTCACAGGGGCCCTCCTCCCTTAGCACCCCACATCTGGAACCAGTCTAGCACCTCCCACCAGCCCTGTGCCCTCCCCCCATCTGCATCCACCCGGGAACCTGAACACGGACACTCCCCTTTCCCTTCTCCCTCCCAGCAGTGGCACCCCTTGCAAAGGCATCCTTCCGGGGGCATCCAGCACCTGCCGGCCAGGCACTGCCAGCTCCGCCTCCGTCCAGGAGCAAGGGTTTCACAAGCTGGGCCCTGCTGACGTTTTGAGCCAGCTCATTCTCTGTGGTGAGGGCGCTGCCCTGTGTGCTGTGGGGTGCTGAGCAGCAGCTCCACCCGCCAGATGCCAGGAGCACCCCCTCCTGCCTTGTGACACCAGCAGCACCTCTGCAACAGCCAGCTGTCCCCGGGGGGCAGAATTGCTGGCCTAGAGCACATGGGACAGCACATAGAAGAACCAACCAGTGGCTCAGAACGATGCTTCACACACAATACACACTCCACGTGCCACAAATGCTGGCTCTGATGATAGTCGTCCCAGGAAGTCAGCAGAAATGGCCTTCACCGAGTGCTCAGCACTGGCACAGACTAACTCACTCAATTCACAGCTCCACCCCGGGCACTGCTCCCAATCCCAGGACCGAGAAGGTCATCTCAGAGGGGCCAGGGAAAGGGCTGTGTGGAGGAAGCTGGGAGGGGCTGAAGCCGAGGCAGACATATCCAGGACTGACCACCCAGGCCCTTGGAGGTCAGGGCAAGGAGCAGGGATTTTAATCCGTGTGCAGGGGGAATCACCGAGGGTTTTAAGCAGAGGAAGAACATGATCGGATTGTGTTTTAAAAGGCTCACCCAGTTGGTTGGCTGTTGCATGGAGGACAGACGGGGGTAGGCAGGCGGGGGACAGGGAGGAGGCCCCTGTGGTCATGCGGCAGGTGGCTAGGATGCGGGGACCGGGGCACAGGGGAAGGGGTAGAAACAGTGGTGGGTGTCCAGATAGGTTTCAGAGGAGGGGCCAACAGAACTTGCTTCGAGAATGGTTGTGGGAGGTAAGAGCAGGGAGCAGAAAGGATACCCCTGAGTTCCTGGCAGCAAAACCTGGTTGAGGTGGGGTGTCTGTTACTGAGCCAGTCAGGATGGGGATAGGGACCTGTTGGGGCAATGGAGGCTCTTTCTTTTTTCTTTTTTTTTTTTTTGTTCTTGAGACGGAGTTTTGCTGTTGTTGCCCAGACTGGAGTGTAGTGGTGTGATATCGGCTCACCGCAACCTCCGTCTCCAGAGTTCAAGCAATTCTCCTGCCTCAGCCTCCTGAGTAGCTGGGATTACGGGCATGCACCACCATGCCTAGCTAATTTTGTATTTTTAGTAGAGACAGGATTTCACTGTGTTGGTCAGGCTGGTCTCGAACTCCTGACCTCAGGTGATCTGCCAGCCTCGACCTCCCAAAGTGCTGGGATTACAGGTGTGAGCCACCACGCCCTGCCTTGGAAGCTGTGTTTTGAGTGTATTGGTACATGGACAATGTCCCTCATACTCACAACAGCCCTGGGAAACAGACACTGACCCCTGACCCCCTCACACTGCTGTCTTTTGCAATGGTGGAAAGAAGTTGAAGCCCAGAGAGGGCAAGCTACTTGCCCAGAGTCACACTTCCAGGGAGAAGCAGAAGTGAGATTGGAGCTGATTCTCTTAGGTTCCAGTGCCCACCTTCCTTCCTCCTCAACCCTAATGTCCCTTATTGTTGATTTTCTTTTTTTTAATTTTAAAATAGAGTTGCGGTTTCACCATGTTAGCCAGGCTGCTCTCGAACTCCTGACCTCAAGGAGTTCTGATCTGCCCAACTGGACCTCCCAAAGTGCTGGGATTACAGGTAGCAGACACCCATGCCTGCCTCCCCTCAGCACACTTTTTTTTTTTTTTTTGAGACGGACTCTCATTCTATTGCCCAGGCTGGAGTGCAGTGGCACGATGTCAGCTCACTGCAACCTCTGCGCCTCCAGGGTTCCAGGGATTCTTATGCCTCGGCCTCCTGAGTAGCTGTGAATACAGGCACGTGCCACCACGCCCAGCTATTTTTTTTGTTTTGTTTTGTTTTGTTTTGTTTTTGTATTTTTAGTAGAGATCGGATTTCCCCATGTTGGCCAGGCTAGTCTCGAACTCCTGACCTCAGGTGATCCACCCACCTTGGTCTCCCAAAGTGCTGGGATTACAGGTGTGAGCCACCACTCCTGGCCTGGTCCCTTATTCTTGATTTTAATCTGTGAGGACCCTGACACCCTGACAGGGGAGATGGAGGCCCGGGGTCACCTGATGCAGTGGCTGGGGTGGGTGGAGTGATCTGTCTTCTGTCTTCCTCTTTCCCTTCTCTCCCTCCACAAAGGAGTCTGGGGGCCTGTATTCCAGCGCAGTCTCTACCTAGGCCACAGAAAAGTGCCTGGACCCCAATTTATCCTTACGCAAAAGATCAGGGCAGCCCTGAGGGGGGGTCCCCCAGCCTTTCTCAGCTCAATAGTCAGCAATTCTGATCATCGATTTTGCGCTTGCTCCCCACTCCCTTTTTGGAATGCTGGTTTCAGAAGAGTGGGGGGCAGTGAGAGCCACAAAAGGGATCTGTCTGAGCCGGACCAGGAAAAGCTCAGGTCCGTGCTATGGTATAGATGAATCCCTCTTGCGTAGGGTTGCCAAATCAAATTCAGGACTTCCAGTTAAATTTGATATCACATGCCCAATACATAATTTTCCAGAATAAGTATCTCCCAAGAAATGCACCAGGCATACTTATAGCAAAGAGTGGTTTGCTGTTTGCTGAATCTGGCAGCCCTATTCTAGGGTCCATGGGGGAATAGATGGGGAGGGGGCCAGGCTTCCTCTTCTGGGGAGAGAACGAGGCCTCAGCAGCAACAGGGCCATTGGGCATGGAGGGTAGATGGATGGAGACATTCCAGAAGCAGAAGGGTCCCTGTCTCCGTAATGTGCACAGGCTGGCCGTGTGGCCTAGGGAAAGTCCCTCAACTCTGCACCTCACCTTCTAAGTCTGTTACGTGGGATAATAATAGTTCCTTCTTCACAGCATTATTATGAGGGGTCAGTGAGTTACCACCTGTGAAACACAACAGGGCCAGGTACTTGGTCAAGCTGTGCACATGAGAGGTCTTTGATGGGAAGACTGGCTGGGGAAAGGCATCCTCAGGTGTGTGTTTTAGAGCAGCTCATACTGGTTTTGTTTGTTTGTTTGAGACAGAGTCTCGCTCTGTCGCCCAGGCTGGAGTGCAGTGGCATGATCTCGGCTCACTGCAACCTCCACCTCCTGGGTTCAAGTGATTCTCCTGCCTCAGCCTCCTGAGTAGTTGAGATTACAGTCGCCACCACACCTGGCTAATTTTTTGTATTTTTAGTAGAGACGGGGTTTCACCATGTTGGCCAGGCTGGTCTGAACTCCTGACCTCAGGTGATCCACCCGCCTCTGCCTCCCAAAGTGCTGAGATTACAGGTGTGAGCCTCCATGCCCGGCCAGCTCCCACTGTTTTATAAGGGGATTTTTTTTTTCAAGTCTTACAACCATCCAGGAAAAAAAAAAAAAAAAAACTCATCCTTCCTCATGGTACGGGTGGGAAACAGAGTCAGCCATGCTCACCTGCCCGTGGCCATGCAGTCTGCGACAGAGCCCAAGCTGGAATCTGCAGGGCACCAGATATCTTTCCTCCCAGGCGACCTGCCTGCCCCTGCCCATCCAGTGTATGAACAGCACACACCACAAGGGAGCTGGTCAGGTGCCCATTCTTGCAATCCCAGTTTCTTTCTTTCTTTTTTTTTTTAGACAGAGTCTTGCTCTGTCATCCAGGCTGGAGTGCAATGGCATGATCTTGGCTCACTGCAACCTCCACATCCCAGATTCAGGCAATTCTCCTGCCTCAACCTCCTGACTAGCTGAGATTACAGGCACGTGCCACCACACCCAGCTAATTTTTTGTATTTTTAGTAGAGACGGGGTTTCACCATGTTGGCCAGGCTGGTCTCGAACTCCTGACCTCAGGTGATCCACCCGCCTTGGCTTCCCAGAGTGCTGGGATTAAAGGCATGAGTCACCGCGCCTGGCCACAATCCCAGTTTTATGAGTGAGGGAACTAACTGAGGTACAGAGAAGTGAGGTGACTTGCATTTGATCAAGAGCTAGGACTGGAACCCAGGCAGTCTTGCTCCAGAAGTCACTGAGCAGCAGCCGCTAGGAGAGAGGGAGGGAAAGGGAGGAGAACGGAGAGAGGAGAGAAGACAAAGAAGGAAAAGTGGCAGGAATGGATGGGAGGGTGGGATGGGGACCCGGGGGAAGTGCGGAAGCTGGGGGGAAAGGGAAGGAGGAGGGAAGGAATATGGATGGAGCATGACAGATGACAGGTTATAAATAGGTAGATAATAGACATAGGATAGATAAATAATATGAACAGAGAATACAGAGATATCCTCAGGCACAATGGCAGAGGTCCAAGGAGAGGAACGAGGTAGTTCTGTGGGACGAGGCAGAGGCTCCCCGTGGGAGAAGAAATTGGGAGGGGGAAAGGGTTCACCTTGTGCAGGCTGCGGCAGTGCAGCAGTGCCACCAACTGGTGGAAGTTTCCTTCTGTCACATTCAGAGTCTCCTCCAAAGACAAAAGAGGCTTCTGCGGGGCGAGGAGAGGTCATTTTCCCACCAACTCGTCAGGCCCGCCCATCGCCCTGGCCCCGCCCATAACCCAGGCCCCGCCCCGCTCCGCGACCGCGCCCCCAACCCAGGGCCCCGCCCACCGCCGGCCCAAGGGTTCCTTGCTGTGGGTCCCACCTACGCCCTACAGCTCCATCCCGCCCCGCCCGCCTTCCCCTTGGGGTCCGCGTGTCTGGGGAGCGCCCACCCACCGACCTGCGCTGAAGGGAACTGAGGCACAGCTTCTCGCTCCAGGCCCAGCAGCTGGGAGTGGATGTTGGCCAGAGCTCGCTGGGACAGAGTCAGCCTCTGCGGAGAGAGAAAGGGAGGGCGGAGGCCCCAGGAGTCGACGCCCGGACCCTCTCTCCTCTCCTCCGGATACAGCACTCGGGCCCCTGGCCTGCATCCTCCCCGGAACCCAGGAGTCCAGGCTCCAGCCCCAGCCCCGCCCCCTCCCTCGAGAGCCCAGACTTCTGGTTCCCTCAACACCCGTTTCCCTTGCCCGCAGCCCTAACCTGTTGGAAGGGGCTGGAGACGGCCTGGTTGCAGAGGAAATAATAGCTCAGGATGTCTGAAGTGGGAGGAGGAGAGGGGAGGAGACCATGAGCCTGGGCCCCCAGGGACTCCCGGGGGAAGGCCGGGGACTTGGGGCTTAGCAGGGTTCGGGGCCTCAGCCCAGCTCCGGAGCCCTCCTGGAGCCCTACAGCCTTACCTTCAGAGACCCGCCAGCCCCGCGTCCCTTCTGCTCCTGCCACAGCCAGAGCAGGTGCTGGTGCGCAGCCCCACGCTCCCTGGGAACCCCTGACTAAATGATGCTCCCCAGCTTTCTCAGGGGGCCAAATCCCCATTCCTGACGCCCAGGAACATCCTCTCCTGACCCTCCTCCTTCTTCCTGTCCACCGGGAGAGGCGCTGCCAGCTGGAGCAGAAGGGATGAGGGGCTGGCGGGGGCAGGCTCCAGGAGGGCTCTGATGGGCAGTGGCCAGGAGCCCTGCTTCCCTGCCAGAGGGCTGGGTCTCGCCTGGCAGGCTGCACCCCCACCCACCCTGGGTAGGACGGGGCACAGAGGAGGCCTGAGGAAGCCAGGACCTGCACTGCCCAACCCGGCGGACCCACCAGGCCCTTGGAAATCACCTGAGCTTAGCCCCGTCTCCTCCTGGGTCAGGTTCAGAATATAAGGGTCTGGATTGGAGCAGAAGTCACTGAGGCCCTGCAGGAGGCAGCAGAAAAGGGGCTCAAACCCGAAATTGCCCCGATTCGACATTCCCACAGCACCCAGTGTCTGGCTCCCCAGCCCCCCCCCCCTCCGCCCCTCCCAGGGGTCCAGGTCCAGTTGCTCCTCCCTCAGACTCAGGATTCCAGGCTCCAGCCCCTCCTCCCTTGGACCCAGGGGTCTAGATTCTCCAGCCCCTCCTCCCTCAGACCTAGGAATCCAGGCTTCCAGCACCCTCCTCCATTATAGCCCAAGCACCCAGGACACCAACCTGTACCCACTCAGGACCCAGGAAGCCAGCCCTAAACCTCAGAACTGTGATCGTGCCCCCCAGTCCCTCTCTCTACGAAGGCGTGCCATCCCGAGATCCAGATGTTGAAGCTTCCAGGCTCCCTGAGTCCCAGAGCCCAGCGGCCCGGCCCCGGCACTCACCACGGCCGTGGCTGCTTCCAGGCCCATGGAGCCCCAGCTCAGGACAAGAACCAGGAGACTCATGACCGTCATCCTAGAGTGGGGGAGGGAGGACCGGCCTGGGCTTCTTTCCACACCCCAAATCCCATCACAGCCACCCCCACCCTTCACCCACCTCTGGAGCCTATAGGATCAGAATTAGGGACAGAGAAGTTCGGTGGTGGGGGTGGGCAGTGGCTGCTGACGTCCAGCTGGACATCTGGCTCCTGCCCAGATGGGCAGGGTGCGGGGTATGAGCAGGGCCCTGGGCTGAGTGGTCGCAGCTAGGATCCCAGCTCCAGGACCCTGGGAGGGTGACTGCCCACCTCTGGGCTCACTTTCCTGGGGTCCAGGACTTCCCCAAAAGGCTCCCAAATCCACCCACTGCTTGGTCGGCCTCTGGCTCTGCCCTGAGAATGGGATACAGTTCCAGGGCTGAACTCCATTTCTGGACTTTCCAGGTAGGGAGGGGTGCAGGGGACGTGTCAGCATTGGTAGGATGACCAACAGGCAGGAAGGGCACCCAGGGGTCCCCAAACTGAAGGCCTGGGCCCCAGTCCCAGACCTGCCCTGTGGTGGCTAGGTTTATCTGTCTGTAAGCCTTAGCAGCGTCTCTCCCCAGGGGCAATGTAGGTACAAGTTCAACTCCACCACAACCCACCAGGGGCAGAGAGGATACAGGGACTGCTTCCTCCAATGACAATGGCCTGCCTGGTTCAAATCCCAGCTCTGGCGCTTCTAGCTGTGTGACCCTGAGCAAGCAGCCCAACCTCTCTGATCTTCAGTCTCTCCCTCTGTTAAACAGGGAGAAAGGCCAGGTGCGGTGGCTCATGCCTGTAAACCCAGCACTTTGGAAGGGTGAGGCAGGCGGATCACTTGAGGCCAGGAATTCGAGACCAGCCTGGGCAACATAGTGAGACTCCATCTCTACAAAAAAAAAAAAAAAAAAAATGCAAAGCGTAGCCGGGTGTGGTGGCGTGAGCCTGTGGTCCCTGTGACTCCAGAGGCTGAGGTGGGGGAATCGCTTAAACCTCGGGGGACAGAGGCTGCAGTGAACCGAGATGGTTGCCACTGCACTCCAGCCTGGGCAACAAAACAAGACCTTCTCAAAATAAAAACAAAAATAAAAATCAGGGAGAAGGAAGCACCTTCCTCAGGGTGGGCATGAGGCACTCCAGGAAGGGCAGAGAAGAGTGTTGGGCTTGTAGAGCAAGCTATAAAATAAGTGCGTGGTCCATGCCGGGCATGGTGGCTCATGTCTGCAATCCCAGCACTTTGGGAGCCTGCGGCGGGCAGATCACCTGAGGTCAGGAGTTCGAGACCAGCCTGACCAATATGGAGAAACGCTGTCTCTACTAAAAATACAAAATTAGCTGGACGTGGTGGCACATGCCGGTAATCCCAGCTGAAACTCAGGAGGCTGAGGCAGGAGAATTGCTTGAACCCCGGAGGCAGAGGTTGCAGTGAGCCAAGTTTGCTCCCTTGCACTCCAGCTTGGGCAACGAGAGTGAAACTCCGTCTCAAAATAAAAAAAAAAGTGTGATCCTGTGGCTCTGCCATGACACATAAGGGCCAGTCAGCCTTGGACTCGGTGACCCTCCGCCTCAGGTCCCTGACCTGCCACATGGACCTTTACGGAAGCTCCTTCATAGGGTGGAGACAACGGAAGGAATCAGTGTGCATGGCCCTCAGTAGATCATCATCCTCATCTTGATTGCAAACACAATGATTATTTCTTGAATGATTCCAGCATACTTCACACCTCGAGGGCCACCTGCTGTCAGGCCCATCCTTGCCTCCCTCATGAGCTGTCCTAACTCTCTTTTCCTGGTGTGAATCATGTTCCTCCATGGAGGAGTCGTAAGACTGAGGTCCTGCAGGCCTGGAGAATGCCCGGCAAGCACCGCGGACCCCCCCGGCCTGCACTCACACGATCACCAGCCACTTGCTCTGCTTCGCCAGGCCCAGGAGCGTGAAGAGACAGACCAGTAGCTCCAGGAGCAGCAGGAGGACGTAGGCCAGCCACCTGGGAGGGGAGAGGTGAGGGCTGAAACCACACACCTGCCTCCGGGCACCAACATTCACCTCAACCCCCAGCTCAGCCTCACACTCACCACCTCCAGACTCAGCCTCACACTCAGCCTCCTTCTGTTCACTGTGTCTGGGCCACAGCCCAGCTCATCTGTGAAATGGGTGCATCAGGGGACAGGACACTGGAGTGGCTTAGAACACAGATCCTGGCCAGGCTCGGTGGCTCACACCTGTAATCCCAGCATTTTGGGAGGCCAGGCGGGCAGATCACAAGGTCAAGAGATCAAGACCATCCTGGCCAACATGGTGAAACCCCGTCTCTATTAAAAATACAAAAACTAGCCAAGCATGCTGGCGCTTGCCTGTAATCCCAGCTACTCAGGAGGCTGAGGCAGAAGAATCGCTTGAACCCGGGAGGTGGAGGTTGCGGTGAGCCAAGATTGCATCACTGCACTCCAGCCTGGGGACAGAGCGAGACTCCGTCTCAAAAAAAAAAAATTGGAATACAGATCCTGAGCACCTGGGACTGTGCCCTGTGGCCATGGACACACCATGTGTCCTCTCTGAGCTCCCCATCCTTACCCCCGTCCTGCGGAGGGATGTTTGTTCTCAGGCTGCACCAAGGATCCCAACGCATCCCCTGAGGGCATCCTGACAACTGGAGGCAGAGGCTGCCTGGCCTCACCCCAGCCCCTCCGCTTAACTGTCTTGGTTCCTCAGTTTCCCTGCCTGTAATGTGGAGAGCACAAGAGCACTGCCTTGAGAGTGCTGCTGCGAGTGGGATGTGTGGATAGAGTGCTTGGGAGAGTGCCCAGGCACCTGGACACACTTAGATGTTGGCCTGAGTGTGAACAAGGGAACTGAGATGTTGTTTAATAGTTAATGCTTGGTCGGGCACAGTGGCTGGTGCCTGCAGTCCCAGTACTTTGGGAGGCCAAAGCAGGCGGATGACCTGAGGTCAGGAGTTCGAGAGCAGCCTGGCCAACATGCTGAAACCCTGTTTCTAATAAAAATACAACAATTAGCCAGGCGTGGTGGTGGGCACCTGTAATCCCCGCTAATCGGGAGGCTGAGGCAAGACAATCATTTGAACCCGAAAGGCAGGGGTCGCAGTGAGCCCTGATGGTGCCACGGCACTCCAGCCTGGGTGACAAGAGTCAGCCTCTGTCTCAATTAAAAAAAATAAACTAAAAGAAATTAATACTTAAATATCTTTTAAGGGCCCACCGTGATTCAGACGGTGCATGCACCCAGGCCACCGAACAGTGCCGGTGTACAGTAAGTGCTAAGTTAGTCCCGCCATTCTCTGCAGGCCCCACAAGCTTGGGCTCCCCTCCTTACCCTCATTCCAGCTACTTTCCCCCACCTCACAAATGCCCCCTCCAGCCAGACTCCCTTGGGGGCCCCTGATTTGTCCATGTGTGGAGGGACTCCCACGTGCAGATGCTTTCGCAGTGGTGCACCCGGAAGATACATTCTAGCGATGGTGGGTCTGCCTCACTCTGGCGTCACCCTCATGGCTACCCCCACTTCCTGCCCTCCCCCAGGAGGGGGAGCTGAGGCCCAGCTTGTGAGGCCCCTGGGTCTGACCACAACGCAGGACCTGGACTTCTCAGACTCTCTTGCGTCTACTGCCCTGCGGGTGTGTCCTCATCTCCAGCTTTTCAGCCCCAGTCTGCCTTCCCCGCTGAAGCGCAGCATCTGGAGCATCTCCCGAATCTCAGCCCATGCCCCGCGGCCAGGGCCCCCAGCTGATGTCAGATGAATAAATGAATGAATGAATGAATGAATGATTACTAATGGCCAAAGCGATGAGGACACCATCATGGTGGCCGCTGGGAAAGGTGGCTGCCCGGACTCCGCACAGCTCGCTCCCTCCCCTCCTCCACATGCCACCTTCTCAGTCCCCCTGATGAACTGGCAGACTCTGTCCACCTCACCTCCCTCTGTGATTCTCTCCAGAGCTCCCATGGCCTGACACCTTATGGACAATGTTTTTTTTTTTTTTTTAAAGATGGGGTTTCACCATGTTGGTCAGGGTGGTCTTGAACTCCCCAACTCAGGTGATCCACCCGCCTTGGCCTCCAAAGTGCTTGGATTACAGGCGTGAGCCACCACGCCTGGCCACGGACAATGTTTTGCTCTTCATTTGTCCCTTGCTGGCCCCCACTGGAGGAGGCAGCCTCGCGCGTGGCGGGGATTTCTGCCGCTCGCTGCCCACGACCTGTGCGGCTCACTTCACAGGCACCTCTGCGGTGCTCTCCGTGTGCTAATCACCCATCTCAGCACTCAGATGCCAACTCAACAATTCACACCAATCCAACAAGGGGCGCACTGCCCTGATTCCCATTTCACAGATGGGAAAACCAAGGCACAGGCCTGCAAAGTAACTGGATTGCGGCCTCATGGTTAGGGAGGGGCAGGCTGGGTTTCGAGCTCTGGTTCCTGACCTGTAGGTACGCTGCCTCTTTCACCAGGGGGTGCTAAATAAATAGTGCCAAACAAATACACATGTCACACGGGTGAACGGGTGAGTGAGTGGCCTGCTGGGTTAGTCCAGGGGTGGCTGAGTCCAAGAGTGACTTGCTGAATGAGTGAGTCAAGGAGTAAAAGCATGTGTGAATAAGTGAGTGAAGCGATCATGGAGCGGGAGAGTGAGTGAATGAGTGAGGACACGGGTGTCAGGATGAGCATGGGGTCCCCTCACCTCCCTCCACAGCAGGGTTTATCGACCTCATCATACACACACACACACACACACACACACACACACACACACACACAGAGAGAGAGAGAGAGAGAGAGAGAGAGAGAGAGAGAGAGAGAAATGGAGTCTCACTCTGTCGCCCAGGCTGGAGTGCAATAGCAAAATCTCAGTTCGCTGCAACCTCCACCTCCCGGGTTCAAGCGATTCTCCTGCCTCAGCCTCCCAAGTAGCTGGGATTACGGGTGTCTGCCACCATGCCTGGCTAATTTTTTGTATTTTCAGTAGAGATGGGGTTTCACTATGTTGTCCAGGCTGGTCTCAAACTCCTGACCTCAAGTGATCCACGCGCCTCAGCCTCCCAAAGTGCTGGGATTACAGGCGTGAGCCACCACGCCCAGCCAACCTCGTCATAACTGACATCGTGGCTAGATCACTCCCTGCCAATACACAGGGGGTCATGTGCATTGTAGGGTGTTGATCAGCCCCTGGACTCTGCCCACTGGATGCCAGCAGTGCACACGCTCCATCCCCCATTGTCACAACCAAAGCTGCCTCCAGACATTGCCAACTGTCCTCCCGGGGACTCCGGCTGAGAGCCACTGGCACAGGGCGCAGGAAGAGCAGCCTCTCACCTGTACTCCTCCACGAAGGACACATCTTCAGCCACCTGCAGGGGGCTCAGGGGCACTCCCTGCCAGAAGGCCAGCCCCTGCAGCTGCTGGGCCAGGGCCTCCGCCTGCCGCCGAGCCCCCCGGGCGGCAGCCACCAGCTCTGTGCGCGGCTCCAGCACCTCCTCCAGGGTGGTCAGCTCTGTCCTCACCGCCTCGCCCAGACTCTCCACTGTCTCCAACACCTGGAGACGGGGCAGGGTCTGAGGTCTGGGAGGACATCCTGGGGGGAGCCCGGGGTCAAGGAATGGGGTTTTAGAAATGAAGAAGGAGTGCGCAGTAGTGGGTGTCTGAGAGCTGGGGTCTGGGACATCTGAGGATTGAGGAAGGGAAGGGGTTGGGGAGGGACTCCAAGGTCAAGTTCATGGAGTTGTGTGGCCTCTATCCAGAGCTCTGGGTAGTTGGCAGCTTGAGCCCAGTGTAGAGAGTCGAGCTCCAGGGCTGAGATTAAGTCTGGAGCCTCATGGCTGAAGTTTTCATCTGCCTTCTGGAATTCTGGGGTCTCAAGTCTGGGTCCCATGGTCCAGAGTCTGCAGCTGGACATGAAATCTAGGCCAGGGCCCAGAATCCTGGAGCTGAGGTCAGAGCTGAAGCCTCAAGTCAGGGACTGGGTCTCAGGGCTGGGGTCTCTGAGCTTACTTTTGGGCCAAGAATCAGGTCTGGGGCCCTGGGTCTGGCCCGAGCACAGGGGCTGGTGTCCCTGGTGCTTGGTTTCTGTGTGGTTTGGGGGTTCCAGGTAAGGTCCAGGGCTGGATCTGGGTTGACGTCCTCAATTTGCAGCCAGGGTAGGGCTCGGGTGGACAGGCTGAGGTCCATGGGTCTCAGGATGAGGTTTCGAATCTGGGGGTCTTAAGCTTCAAGGGTGGGGTCTTAGCTCTGACTTTGGATCCCTTTGTCCTTGGGTTGTGGGGAGCCTGTCGGGTGTGGGTTTGGGGTCCCACTGGTCGCTGGCCCCTCACCAGGTGGTCAATGGCGCGGAGTGTGTGGTTGGCATGCAGCAGTGCGGAGCTGAGCTGGGACACCCCATCACTGGTCTCACTGTTGCCATAGAAACCGATGCCAATGCCAGTGCTGAGAGGAGGAGGAGGGAGAGGAATCTTAGGAGTCCCAGGATCCTGGAGGCCGCCATCCGCTCCCACCCTATCCCCTCCACCCCACCTTCCTATCCTCCCCTCCCATTGCTCAGCCCCACCCCATTGGTCCAGCCCGTGGGAAAAGGACGACTCCAGCCTGGCCCCCTCGGTTGCCAAGGTAACGGGAAGGCCTCACTCCCCCAGCGGAGGGACGTCATTGTGATGCTAATGGTGGGTGGAGTGGTGGGGGGGAGGGAGCCCCCGATTTAACTCGAACCTCCCTGGATCAGAACCCCAGACACACCCAGCTCCTGGATGGGCCGTCTTCCCCTCCCGATGACTGCCTGCCCCACACCCTCCCCACCATCCTTTGCCAGGCAGGCAGACTTCCTGGCACCTGTTCTAGGGTGCCCTTGAGTCCTTGGGCCCTGCATCACGGACCCTCCAGTGCTGAGATGTCCCCTGCCCCCACTTCTGGGGGTTCTTAAAGGTGCGAGGGGGCAGCTGCCACCATCTCCTGGGGGGACGCTGAGCCTGGAGCTCTCAGCCTTCCCCCACCCGGGACCCAAGCCTTTGGCCAGCTGGGAGGGAAGTAAGGGAATGTGGGAGGGAGGCTGGAGGATGAGCCAGAAGCCGTGCCCCCGCCCCGGTCCAGCCAACACACAGAGCTCCATTGTGGGGCCTGAATGTGGGGCCCCAGACCCTTCCATCCCCGCCCCCGGCCGGGGTTCCGCAGTGGAGGGGGCAGGAGCCCGACACCCTCACAGTTCCCAGCCCCGGCTGGGCCTCCACCCCCATCCCTCGGTCGGACGCCCAGTGTCCCCGCCCCATTGTTCAGAGTCCTACAAAGCTCCTCTTGTTCTAAGGCTGCGGGGGCTGGGGCCGTGTCTCTCCCCCACTGGGCCTTTGTCCACCTCCCTCTCTCCCCGCCATGCTGGAGAGCCAGAGGAGGAAGCATCCTGGATACAGGGCACCCATAGAGGTCCCTCCCCTTGCCCGCTGTGGGTCCAGGGCAGGCCTCTGGCCCTCTGGGACCCCCGATCTGTGGAGGAGGACAGCCATCCGTAAACTGTGGGTGCCACCCTGCTGGGGAGGGGGCTGTGCTCAGAGCTTGCTCTTGGTAGGTGGTGAGTTCACCGTGGAAGCCCCCGAGCTCCCTTTGAAGGGTGTGAGGGGATCCTACTAACCTGGGTCTGCATCTCCATGCTGCCTCTTAAGCCACGTGGCCTTGAAAGGTGACCTCCCCTCTCTCCCTGAGCCTTCCTCTTTGGAAACTGGGCCTGACACCCCTGAATCCAGCAGCGTTATTGTGAGAAGGAATTAGACCAGCTCAGGTTTGGGCACAGATGAGGTGCTCTTGAATGGTGGGTATCTACTTATCGTCCGTCTCCCTGATTAGAACATAAGCTGCATGAGGGGCTCCTTGTCTGGCTTGGTCAGTATCTGGCACAAAGTAGATACTCAATAAATAGTTGTCGAATGAATGAGTCAGTGCATGAGCAAATGATATCAGCAGTTAACACTGACCGAGAATGACTGCAAGCAGATGCTGTGCTTTCTGTCAATCTCACCACAGCAGGAGGTGGGTGATACCATAATGCCCATTTTACAGATGTGGACACCGAGGCCCAGGGAGACGATCACTCCCTTAGATCACACAGCTATTCAATGCAAGAGCCACCAAAACTAGGCAACCTGACTGACCTTCTCACCAGATGGTTGCCCTTGGGAAATTCTTGTTCTCTCCAGAACCTCGCTTTCTCCATACATCAAATGAGACAGTCCTTCCTGCTGTGGACTGAAGTGGGCTTGCATATGTCGGGGGGCGGGAGAGGGACGAGGGAGTTTCCTCCTTCCTGTCTGCTTCCTCCACACCCCCAGGGAACACTGTTATGAAGGCCAGCAGAGAGCTTGGAGAGCCCTGTCCCCACTGCCCACCCATCCTGGGGCCCCATTACCAGCCGACGAGAAGAGCGACAATGCAGCTCCAGGTGACGCAGCCTCCCCCGGGGGTTGGGCTCTTGGCCCCGGGGGGCTCTCGGGGCCGGCAGCAGCAGAATCGGATGAGGTAGACAGCGATGAAAATGAGGCTCAGGCCCAAGCCCAGGCCTGCCAAGGCCGCCACCAGCCACAGGGCCTGGGGAAGGGGGTGACATAAGGCCTCCGAGGGCACCAGCACATTCCATACTCAGATCCCCCTTCCAGCATGCTCGGGGGTCCGGATCTGGGAGGTCAGAGTGAAGATGTGAGGCATCCCTGGCCTAACCTTGGGGGAGATAGGGTCCCAGCCCCTCCCAGGCTGGCAGCTGGGGCCCCAGGTGTCAGGGCCCGCGTGCTGGAGGGAGCTTCCAACTGGGAGCCCCAAGCCTGCTGTGAACACCCAGTTCTGCGTGCCCTCCAATGGCTATGCAACCTTTCGCAGGAACCACCCCTTCTCCCAGCCTGGGTTTCGTTTCACTGCAGCCAGCAGGTGGAACGGGGCATTTCCCGAGGACCTGCGGAGGCCCCTCCACAGTCGTGTGGGATCAGGGGGCGGGCGGGGGTGTGGGGGCGCCTGTTCCTGGTGCCTCGGGCCAGGCTGCATGAGGCGAGCCTCCTCCCCCTCTCCTCCCTGCTCACTGTCTCCCCTGCTGCTGAGCACCACACCCTGCTGCGCCTGAGCTTGTCACCCAGGGACTGGGCGAGGGGCTGTGTGACAGCCTGTGTGTGTGTGTGCACCTGCACGTGCAAGACTCAGAAATGGAGACTGGGAGAGTAAAGACAGAGGAGAGAGAGAGGGGAGAGAGAGAGAGATGGAGGGAGGCACAGCCCGAAAGACAACCAAAAGAAAAGAGACAAAGACAAGATAAGGTTCGGGGATGAGGCAAAACAGCAGAGAGCAAAAGGGATCACGCCGGAGAAGAGCAGAGTAAGGGAGAGAGCGTGAGAACACGCAGAACACGGAGACAGGAGAGACACACACGGCAGAGAGGCGGGGAGAGCAGGGCCCGGGGACACAGGGGCAGGCAGCAGAAAGGTTCTGCGTGGGGAAAGCCCAGCAGAATCACAGGGCTCTCCAGGGGGGGAGCTTTCACAGTGGACCTGTGCAGTCCTGTCTGCCTGGAGGCCCACGACGGGGGGGGGGCAGGGGGTTTGCACTGAGCCCCGGAGCATGTGGGGACACCTTCAGGATCAGAACAACACCTCTCAATTGCCAAGCCTGTTTCCCCTAAACCACGGTGATTCTGCCTTTGTACACACACACACACACACACACACAGTGGCACGGTGGTTTGTGTGTCCCGAATGTGTGCAGTGTGTTTCTGGTGTGAGACTGGGTGTTTTATCTTTGGGTTGCCTGCTATGAGATGAGGATGCACCTGAGTGTCTGCAGTGAGAACATCTGTGGGCATCTGCGTGTTCTGGGCACAGTTCCTTGGGTCTGTGAGTGACGTTCGGTTGTGTGTGTGTAACAGGGTGGATGAGTGTGTGTGTGGATGAGGGACTGCATGTGAATGTGTGTGTGTGCGCAAATGAATGTTAGAGTCAATATGTGTGTGTGCGTGTATATGTGAATGTGGAATGTATGTGTGAGTGTGTGTATATAGAAGTATGAACATATATGTGTGTGCATGCATGAGTGTGTGAGCATATATATATAAATGCAGTGTGTATATGGGAGTAAGTGCTTATATGTGTGTATGTGAGTCTGTGTTTTCAGTCACTGTGTGCAGTGTGTGTGCATATGTGTGTGACTTTGTAAGTGGGTATATCTATGAGAGTGTAGGCATGTGTCTATGTGTGTGTGTGTGTTGTATATGGGTGTGAGTGCATGGTTTGAGTGGTAAAAGGGTATATGTGTGTGTGCGTGTGCATATGTGAGTGTGCACGGGACTGTGTAATGGGAATAAGTGGGCGTGTGTGTGCCTATGCATGTGTGTGTGTGCATGTGAGTAATGAAAGTGGGCATATGTGTGTGCCTATGCATGTGTGTGTGTAATGGGAGTAAGCAGGCATGTGTAACAGGAGTAAGTGGGCATATGTGAGTGTGCCTTGCATACGTGTGTGTACATATGAGTGTGTAATGGGGGTAAGTGGACGTGTGTGTGCCTGTGCGTTCGTGTGTGCAATGGGAGTAAGTGTGCATGTGTGTACGTGCGTGTGCGTGTGTGTAATGGGATTAAGTGTGCATGTGTGAGTGTGTATGTGTGTAATGGGAGTGTGAGTGTTTGTGCCTGTGCATATGCGGGTGAGTGTGTGTGCCTCCCCGCGGGCCCGTGTCCCAGAGGCCCTGGCTGTGTCTGCAGCTGTGCCCCCGGTGTTCTCATCCCAGGAGGGGTCCCCCTCGCCCTCCTCAGCTGTGGGGCTCTGCCTGCACTTCCCTGCCACCCTGACCCTGACCCCTGACCGTGGGGGCAGAGTGAGGCTCCCCAGTGCCTCTGACAGTGACCTGCGCCACGGAACCCCACATGCGGCTTCGGGAGGTCTTGGGCCGAGCGGGCATGAGTCTGGGCCGAGGCCGGGGGAGCGGCGGCGTTGGAGGTGGCGGTTGTGTAACCGCGAGGCTGTGGGCGAGGGGACGGCGGTCCCGGTGTGGGGGGAGAGGGGGCGGCGAGGAGCGGGCGGGGAAGAGCTGCTCAGGGCTGTGCCAGCCGTGACCCAAATAGCTCAGAGCACAGCACGCATCCCCTCCCCGCTTTTCTGGGACCCCGTCCACGCCCCCTGAGCTCTCCAATCCCAGCCCCCTTTGCCCAGGAGCAACCCAGGACAGAGCCCAGGCGCTCAGGCCCCATCCGCAGGGCTAGGACCCGTCCTGGGGCCCCATCAGGACTCCCAGCCCCCTCACCGGTCCCCAGCTCAGCCAAGCCTTTCTCCTCATTAATCTCAAAGTCAAGGGCTTGAATTAAACTGGGTCAGGGGACAGCTCTTTCGCCCATTGAAGCCGCCCCGAGCCGGGCCCCTTCCCCAGGGACCCCGGCTTCTGTGAGGTTCCCAGGCCGGCCCCACCCTCGGGACCCGGCTCTGCCAGCTCGTGGCTCCCCAAACCCAGCCTCCTCTCGGCCCTCGCCCCTGCAGGCCTGGCCGCCCCTGCTTTCTTGGGACGGGCTGGAAGCTTCCTCCTCCAGCGCCCCTTCGTTTTCCAGCCCTGGCCCTCAGCCCCCGGATCCCCCTTCCCCGTCTGACTCTCAAGCCCATCTCAGCACCCCAGAACCCAGCGCTTTCCTCTCCACCGCTATCAGGTCCGCTATCTCCTGGGTCCCACCTTAACTGGGACATATTTTACCTGCTCAGATCCTCTGGGGCTGGGTCATCTTTTAGGGCAGAGAGAGTGGACTACTCTCCCGATGACCCTGGAGGCCGGCTTCCCAGGCAGGTATCACACACCCGAGAATCCGGGCCCCCCTCCCCTCCTCTGCAGGAACTCAGGGGTCCAGGCCCCCAGCCTTCCCTTATTTAGAGAGCTCGAGGTCTGGACCCCCCGCGCGCGTCCCAGGAGAACCTCCAGGTATGAGCGCCCTAGGCTCCTCCTCCCTCCCCAACCCCAAAGTCCCGGCCGGCCCCCCAGCCTCCCGGAGCTCAGAAATCTATGACCCAGCTCTTCCCTGGGGACCCAGGAGCTCCGGCCCCCCAGCCCCGGCCCCCAGGCCCCGGCGCCCGGTCCCACCTGCTGGTATTCCTGCTCTTGGGGCGCGAAACCGCTGGGCACCGGGCGGAGCTGGAAGTCGGCGCGGGGCAGCTGGTGGAGGAGATGCACCCAGGCCGAGGGCCGGTAGCCCGGGGGCGCCCCCATGGCCCCCGGGGGAGGGGCAGCGGCGGACGCCGGGGCTGCGGGAACCTCCGGAGTCGAGCGGGGCGCGGGCGGCGCGGGGTCTGGCTGGGCTCAGGGGAGCGGGAGCGGGGGGGAGGCAGGGGGTGGGGGGCGGAGATTGGGGGGAGGCGCGGGCCGGGCGGGGACGGTGCTGCCCCTGGTGGTCGCGGCGGGGACTGCGGGAGTCCAGAGGCCCCAGCGCTCCGCCCCGTTGGTGGCGGCTCCCACCTGCTGCCCGCGCAGGTACCCGCGCTGCTGGCGTCGGCGGCATCCGGAGAGCTGGGCTGCGCCGCGATTGGAAACAGCCCTCCGTGTCTGTACGAGGCCACTCATACTGTGATTTCACCCTGAAGCATAACGATCCCTTCATCTTCATAGAGAACCTTCCTGTCTGTGTAAAGGTCGCGAGTAAGTAGTCAGCCAGTTCCATGGAGACACATTCCTCTGTGTATAAAAGCGCTCTCACCTGCAAAGGATGCCCGTATTTGTGTAAAGTCTCCGTCCCACTCTCATTCCTAACCTGGATAAGGACACAGCTTCTAAGCACAAACCTTCCTGTGTCTATAGACGACTCCAGGATGTACTGAAAATCCACACACCTGTGTGAGAAGCCTTCTTATCGGCATAAGGACCCCTTCTACCTGCATAAGGACCCCTCTTAGCTACATAGGGACCCTTCTCATCCTGTCAACGGACTCAGGTTTACTGCAGTATATACAAGCACCTCTGCCTCTTGGCATTCGCTGGGCAGTTACAAAGTATGTTTCCAGCCACTACCCACGTTGCCTCTCACTGGAATCCTCTGATGCCACACCCATAGACAGGGAAGTGCAGACCCTGGGAGGGGACTTGGCCACCCTGACATCATCACCCAGACTGTCACTATTGGAGCCAAAACTAGGTGCTCAGGAATCTGGGCCCAAGGGTCCCCTCTTGCTGTAGGGCAGGGTGAGACTTTGCCATCTGGAAGCCGCACACACGGCCTCTCTTGGGGGGATTGGGATGAGTGGAAGGAAGAAAGGGAGATGAGTGCTCCACTTAACCCGTTTCCATGTGTTGCTCCAGATTGGCAAGAAAGGGCTGGGGAAAAGAAGAATGCTGGTGGTAGTGGAGGCGGTGGGGATGATCATGATGGTGCTGATTATGTTGGTGATATGATGTCATGATGAGGTGTTGTCATGATGGTGGTCATGGTGATGACGGTGATGGTGGTGATGATGGTGATGATGGCGATGATGATGACAGTTGTGATGGTGATGGTGATGATGGTGGTGATGGTGACGGTAATGATAGCAGTGATGGTGATGATGGCAGTTTTGATGGTGATGGTGAAGGGTGGTGATGGTGATGATGGTGGTGATGGTGACGGTAATGATAGCAGTGATGGTGATGATGGCAGTTGTGATGGTGATGGTGAAGGGTGATGATGGTGATGATGGTGGTGATGGTGACGGTAATGATAGCAGTGATGGTGATGATGGCAGTTGTGATGGTGATGGTGAAGATGGTGGTGATGGTGGTGATGGTGACAGTAATGATAGCAGTGATGGTGATGATGGCAGTTGTGATGGTGATGGTGAAGGGTGATGATGGTGATGATGGTGGTGGTGATGGTGACGGTAATGATAGCAGTGATGGTGATGATGGCAGTTGTGATGTTGATGGTGAAGATGGTGATGGTGATGATGGTGGTGATGGTGATGGTAATGATGGCAGTGATGGTGGTGATGGCAGTTGTGATAGTGATGGTGAAGATGGTGATGGTGATGATGGCGGTGATGAATATGGTAATGGTGATGATGATGGTGAAGATGAAGATGATGATGGTGATAGTGATGATGGTGACGATGATGGTGAAGACATGATTATGTTGACATGTCATGATGTCATGATGATGGTGATAATGATGGTGAAGAGGAGGATAGTGATATTGGTGAAGGTATTGATGATGAAATGGGAGCGTGAGAATAGCTGCCTTCTCTCTCTCTCACACACACACACACACACACACGCACGCACACTCCTTATCACTACCCCAGGTCTCCTCCGGTCTCCTCTAGTTCTGGCTGGAGTCATGTTCACCATTTCCAACCAGGTGGTCCACATGGGGCTTGGGGATGAAGCAGATCCTGAGATGAGCAGTCAGAGGTGTATTAAGTCACTCTAGGCAAGTCGTTTTCCACCTTGGAGTCTCTTTTTCTGTCTGTAAAATGAAGGTTTAACCCTTCAGGGCTAAGATTAGCTTGTTCTAAAACTCTTGTTCTGGCAATCTCTTGCATCACGTCCACAGCCAGTGTTGGTTGTAGCAGCAGGATTTGCTAATGGGAAGAATTCCAAATGTCACGACGTGCACAGTTGGGCATGTGTACATCAGAGTGCAGGACGGTGAGGTGCTGGTGCTAACTCTGATCAGTAGACCTCAGTAGCTCCACGTTGCCCGTAGAATCAAGTCACACCCTCAGCCCTGAGTTTATTCCCTTCATCATTTTTCCCTGCATCAGCCTCTCCATATGGAGAATATTCTAGATTGGTGACTTCCAACTCATAGGGCCACAACCCACAGTGAGAAATACAATTTACATTATGATCTCCTATACACGCACACACAAAGTAAAAAGTTTCTGACTGCTATATGCAATGCTCTTGGGTAATTTCTATCCTCTTACTTCTATTTCATAATAAAAATTTGGTCACAAGCTTCTAAATTGTTTTGTGGCTGGCTAATGGGTCTTGAATTGCCACCTGAGAAACATGAATCTAGAATTGCAGAGAACAATCTGGGTTGCTGTTAGAAAAGGGCTAACTGGGGGCCAGGTGTGGTGGCTCAGGCCTGTAATCCCAGCACCTGGGGAGGCCAAGGTGGGCAGATTACTTGAGGTCAGGAGTTCAAGACCAGCTTGGCCAACGTGGGAAAACCCTGTCTCGGCCGGGCCCAATGGCTCACACGTGTAATCCCAGCACTTTGGGAGGCCAAGGCCAGTGAGGTCAGGAATTTGAGACCAGCCTGACCGACGTGGTGAAGCCCCATCTGTACTAAAAATACAAAAAAAAATTAGCCTGACATGGTGATGTGTGCCTGTAATCTCAGCTACTCGGGAGGCTGAGATAAGAGAATTGCTTGAATCTGGAGGTGGAGGTTGCGGTGAGTTGAGATTGTGCCACTGCAGTCTAGCCTGAGTGACAGAGCAGGACTCTATGTCAAAAACAAAAACAAAAGCAAAAACAAAAGCAAAGCAAAAAACCCCACCTTGTCTCTACTAAAAATAGAAAAAAAAAAAATAGCCAGGCATGGTGGCGCGTGCCTGTCATCCCAGCTACTCAGGAGGCCGAGGCATGAGCGCAGCTTGAACCTGGGAGGCAGAGATTACAGTGAGCCGAGATCACGCCACGGCACTCCAGCCTGGGCGGTAGGGAGACTGTCTTAAAAAAGAAGTGGTGACTGTTACTAAGTAGAAGCAAGTTATGTCAGCTTCCAGGGGAGCTCGTTGCTTTGTTCATGCTGCCCTGTCCCCAGCATGCTGCTTTCTTGCATGAACACGCACACACACACACACACACACACACACACACACACACACCCATAGTCCCCACACATGCTGTTCCCCCAGGAAAAGACGGTGAACTGTTGGAATCTCTCTCTCTCTGCCTCACTCTGGCTCTTTCTGGCTCCACCTCTCTGTCTCACTCACGTGTGTTTCGGGCCCCAGAAGGCAAGCCTCTTTAGAGAGTGGCTTGGCCTCTGTCGATCAAACTCAGGACATCCATCCTGTTGCCTGGGCATCTGCAATGCTGTCTGATGGAAGTGTGTTATCTCTACCTTCCCCGGCCATCGTCCCCTAGGTCTGTTTCTCCTGAGAAAAACAAATGGTCATTCTCGGTGGTCCTTGGGTATTTCTAGAGTCCTTGGCCGAATGCCCCCTCCAAACCATGTCAAGCTCTTACAGGTGTTAATTCACGGCCTGGGACGCGTGCGAACCCCCTGGTAGAGGGTAGCTCAGAGAACATGGTTGTTACTATTTCGTTTCAGCCAACGCTTGCCATATGGGAAAAGGGACCCAGCACCACCAGATGTTCCAAATTTCTAAGAGAAGGCAGAAATCTGGATATTTTTAAAAGCAAAATCCCTCAGCTTTTAAATGTTAAAACTAATTCAAATGAAAAAAAAAAAAAAAGTGCTGTGTGGGCCAAATGAAACCTGTCTGTGGGTTGGAGCTAGCTGGTTTGTTTTAGCCACACTGGAGTAGCATGGGCATGAAAAGGGACGAGTGGAGAAAGAGGGGCCCACAATGAGGCTGTGAAGGAGCAGCCACAGAGGTGAGGGGGGAAGCCTGGGGCAGGCGGTGGTGCCACCTCCTCCAGGAAGGCCTCCTGACCAGCTTCTACTGACAGAAGGCAAGGGCGGCTCCTGGATGAAAGACTCCACCTGTGCTTCCCATGGCTTAAACTTTGGGAGACTCACCTGCTTCCCTGAGTGGTCGTAAGGATTCCAGGAGAGATTTCCAAGTGCTTGGGCCAGTGCCTAGAGCATAGTACGTCCTCAAGAAATCAGAACCATGTGTGCTGTGCTATCAGCTGTGCTTCAATAACGTATCTGTCCCCCACACGTGTACTGAGTGCCTACTATGTCCCAGGCAGCGCTACATTTTCTGGAGACACCACGATAAGCAAAAAAAAGGCCAAGTCTCCAGGTGGCACAACTAAAACGGCTAGAGTAGGGAAGGTAGGAAATTGGGAAATGAACAGGTGAGTCGCGTCTACACCATTGGGTAAGAAAGGCAATACATAAGATGTGAGTGGATGTGGTGGGGATGGGGCGGTTGCTACTTACACAATAGAATATGCTCGGGGAATGTCTCTCTCTCTCTCTCTCTCTCCATTTGGGTGATAATTGAACAGAGACACAAATGAAGGAGTTTTTTCTGTTTGTTTGAGATGAAGTCTCGCTCTATTGCCCAGGCTGGAGTGCAGTGGCGTGATCTTGGCTCCCTGCAACCTCCTCCTCCTGGGTTCAAGCGATTCTCCTGCCTCAGCCCCCTGAGTAGCTGGGACTACAGATGCCTGTCACCACGCCAGGCTAATTTTTTGTATTTTTAGTCTAGATGGGGTTTCACCGTGTTAACCAGGAGGGTCTCGATCTCCTGACCTCGTGATCCGGTCACCTCGGCCTCCCAAAGTGCTGGGATTACAGGCGTGGGCCACTGTATCCGGCCTGAAAGAAGGTCTTTAGTTTATGATTGTCATGATGAAGAGCTTAGATTTTGCAGCGAAGCTATCTGGTTTCCAGCCTGGTCCGCTCCTTATTAGCTCTCTGACCCTAGACAATTTTCTCAACTCTGTGCCTTTGTGTTCACATAGGTAGGATGAAAATAGTAACCTTGCCGGGTGCAGAGGCTCACGCCTGTAATCCCAGCCCTCTGGGACGCCAAGGCGGCCGGATCACCTGAGGTCTGGAGTTTGAGGCCAACCTGATCAACATGGAGAAAGCCCGTCTCTAATAAAAATACAAAAGTTAGCCGGGCGTGGTGGTGCATGCCTGTAATCCCAGCTACTTGGGAGGCTGAGGCAGGAGAATTGCTTGAACCCGGGAGGCGGAGGTTGCAGTGAGCCAAGATCATGCCATTGCACTCCAGCCTGGGCAACAAGAGCAAAACTCCACCTCAAAAAAAAAAAAAAATTAGTAAGCTTAACTAATCCCGCAGGGTTGGGAAGACTGAGGAAACAAGGGAAATGTTTGCTGAGCAAGTGCTTACCATGTGCTCACTAGGTATTATGGTGGCGATGGTTGTTGGTTTTTAAAAATTGCTACAGTGACATATCTCCCAAAGAGGTGGAAAGCAAAGTAAGTGAATGAATTCACAAGTAAATAAGAAAATGACCAGAAAAGGCATAAATAGATAAAGCTACTCAGTCTTCAGACGTTCAGTCATCCTTATGATCTCCTTCCTTCCTTCCTTCCTTCCTTCCTTCCCTCCTTCCTTCCTTCCTTCCTTCCTTCCTTCCTTCCTCCCTCCCTCCCTCCCTCCCTCCCTCTTCTGCCTTCTGGTCTTACTGCCTTCCTTCCTTCTTCTCCCTCTGTTCCTCTCTTCTTTCCTTCCTTCTTTCCATCCTTCCTTCTTTCCTTCCTCCCTCCCTCCCTTTCTTCCATCCTTCCTTCATTCTTTCTTTCATCCTACCTTCCTTCTTTTTCCCTTCTCCACTCCTTTCTTTCTATTAAACTTTTATTAAATACCCAATATCTGCCAAGCTGTGTTAAGTTAGCCCTGGGATCTATTCATAATAAAAAAGAATCCGTACATTCATTGTTTTTTTTTTTTGGTCCCCCTGAATTTATTTATTGGACAGCTTCTAGGTGGCAGGCACTGTTCTAGCCCTGGGAATTCAGCAGTGAACTAAACGAATGAAAATCTCTGCTTTCACAGAGCTCGATAGAGATAACTCATTAGGCAAATGAGCAAATATGCAGATATGGCCAGTTTATTAAATAAGCTGATGTCATGGTTAATTTTATGCGTCAACTTGACTGGCCTAAGGGATGCCCAGATAGCTGGTAAGACATTATTTCTGGATGTGTCTGTGGGGGTGTTTCTGGAAGAGGTGAGCGTTTGAATCAGTAGACTGAGTAAAGTTCTCCCTCACCAATGTGGGCGGTCACCATCCAATCTGCTGAAGGCCCGAATAGAACAAAAAGCAGAGGAAGAGTGAATTCACTGTGTTTTCTTGAACTGGCACATACACCTTCTTTTGCCCTAGGACATCAAACCTCCTGGTCCTCATGCCTTTAGCCTCAGATCCAATGACACCAGCAACTTTCCTGTTTCTTCGGCTTATAGACAGCATGTCCTGGGACTTTTCAGCCTCCATCATTGTGTAAGGAAAGTTCTCACGATAAATCTCCGCGGGTATCTCTCCACATATCTCTCTGGTTCTCTTTCTTTGGACAAAGCTGACTAATCTGCATTCAACCACAGTGAAATACCAGCATAGCCCAAAGCAGGCCTGAGAGCCAAAGATCCCAAGAACGAAGCACCTGAGTGTTTGTACATTATTGGTCAGGGTGCAAAGAGCACAAACCCTTTAGGAAAAGGCCTGGCAGCTTCTTACAAACCTAAGCCCACACCTACCCCATGACCCAACAATTCTACCCTTACCCAAAAGAAAGGAGAATATATATACACACCAAGAATGGTGCAAGACTGCTTACAGACTTGCAGATTCTGTATTCATAATCGCCTCAGGCTAGAAACAGCCTGCATGTCTATCAACAGGGGAGTGGATGGAGATTCGTCATAGAGCCACAGAATGGAATACCTCTTATCAATGAAAAAGGACAAGCCAATCATGCATGTGACAATACGGATAGGTCTTAAAATTATTGCTTTGAGTGTCAGACGCAAAGGAGGACGTGCTGTATGAGTTCGGTTGGATGATTTTCCAGACAGAGTTAACCCATGGTAGCAAAACTAATCCGAAAAGTGGTTGACTCTGGGAGAGTGGGATCAGGTAACTGGGACGGGGGCTGGGGGAACTTTCTGGCATAAAGAACATCGTTCTGGCCGGGTGCAATGGCTCACACCTGTAATCCCAGCACTTTGGGAGGCAGAGACAGGCAGATCACGAGGTCAGGAGTTTGAGACCAGCCTGGCCAACATGGTGAAACCCCGTCGCTACTAAAAAATACAAAAATTAGCCGGGTGTGGTGGCGCACACCTGTAATCACAGTTACTTGGGAGGCTGAGGCAGGAGAATCGCTTGAACCCAGGAGGTGGAGGTTGCAGTGAGCCGAGATCGCACCACTGCACTCCAGCCTGGGGGGACAGAGGGAGACTGTCTTGGTTTGATGGATGTCTCATGCCTCCCTAAATTATATCAAACCCAGCTGTACCCTGAGCACCTTGGGCACATGTTCTCAGGACCGCCTGAGGGCTGTGTTGCAGGCCATGGTCACTCGTATTTGGCTCAGAATCAATCCCTAAAAATATTTTAGTGTTTGACTCATCACCCTCTTGGCTTGGTCCTGGCTCTCTACGATATGCCCCAGGCCCCCGACACCCTCAGGCAGTTCCCTGGGGGTTCTCATCTCCAGGCAGCTTCTCCTGCTGTGACTTGCTGTGACAGCTGGGGTGGCTTGCTGGGTGTCAGCTGGGTGCTCACCTTGATATTCCTGCATACCCCCGCACTGCAGGGATGAGCATCCTCCTCTCTCCCCATGCTCCAGTCCAGCCCCATGAAGGCAGCAAGATTTGATTTGATTTGATTTGATTTTTTGAGATGGAGTCTCGCTCTGTCGCCCAGGCTGGAGTGCAGCAGCTCATCTCAGCTCACTGCAACCTCCGCCTCCTGGGTTCAAGCAATTCTCCTGCCTCAGCCTCCTGATAGCTGGGTCTACAGGTGCCCGCCACCACACCCAATTTTTTGTATTTTTAGTTGAGACGGGGTTTCACCATGTTGGCCAGGCTGCTTTTGAACTCCTGACCTTGTGATCCACCTGCCTCAGCCTCCCAGAGTGCTGGGATTACAGGAATGAGCCACCACACCTGACTTCAAGATGTTTTAATACATAGGTACAGCCAGCCCAGCAGATGAGATGGGGCACTGAAAAGACAGTTTGTCACCGTTCCCAAGAGGAAGGAAACTGCCAGGCCAGGCAGGCCACACCAAGAGCACCAGGGCCGAGGGAGCGTGCCGGCCACACGGGGAGCACGGGGATCAGAGGCAGAGGGAGTGTGGGTGGACAGCCCACAAGAGCTGGATTTGGTTTTTGCAGGAATGAATGGGGGGCAGGGCAAGCAGGCTGAGGATTCGCTAATCTGAATAATTTCAGCAGGGCCTGGGGCATTGGGCCCACTCTAGCGGCCTGGTTCCTGGCCCTGGGTGACGAAGGCAGGTGCCCAGTCGCCAGAGCATGAGAACTCAGACAGAGAGGGGGCTGGGGGCTGGGCTCCGGGCTGGTTGGTTTGCATATGAAAGGCGTGATTGAAAGAGTTGTTTACTGTCTCGGAGAACTGGTCCTGTTTAGCTAGTCCTGGAAAGGGTGTCTTCCCCAGGGTCAGTTAGGTCTCAGGGTGTTTCAGCGCCACAAATACAGACTAAAAGATGTGATAAATACACAAGGCCTGTGGGTCAGGAATCCGCTGGTCAGGGAGGGAGATGCCTGCCTCCCTTTCTGGAATGCAAATAACCTTCCCTCTGGCAGCCGTGAGACGCTGAATAATGGCTCCCCATAACATGACTGTCGAAACCAGATATCTCCAGAATCTGTGGATGTTAATTAAAACGGGGCAAAAGGGACTGTGCTGCTGTGATGAAGGGTTCTGATGTGGCCTCCACTGTGGTGTTTTCCTTTTGCTCCACTAACTTCCCTTCCGTGTGTATCCGTCCTGCCCTGGCCCCGGGAGGCTGCCCTGTCCTGCCCCCCACTGCCAGAGCCATGTGAACCACTGCGACTCCATCTTGAATAGGGCTGGGTGAAATGAGGCTGTGACCTACTGGGCTGTGTTTCCAGATGGGGAAGGCATTCTAAGTCACAGGAAGAGATAGGAGGTCAGCACCAGATACAGGTCACAAAGACCTTGCTGATAAAACAGGTTGCAGTACAGAAGCCGCACAAAACCCACCAAAACCAAGATGGTGACGAGAGTGACCTCTGGTCGTCCTCACTGCTACACTCCCAGCAGCACCATGACAGGTTACAGATGCCATGGCAGTGTCAGAAAATTGCCCTATGTGGGCAGGTGCGGTGGCTCTTGCCTGGAATCCCGACACTTTGGGATGCCAAGGTGGGTGGATCACTTGAGGTCAGGAGTTTGAGACCAGCCTAGCCACCACGGTGAAACCCCTTCTCTACTAAAAATGAGCCAGGTGTGGTGGTGTGTGCCTCTCATCCCAGCTACTCAGGAGACTGACACAGGAGAATTGCTGGAACCCCGGAGGCAGAGGCTGCAGTGAGCCAAGATCATGCTGCTGCACTCCGGCCTGGGCTGGGCGCGGTGGCTCATGACTGTAATCCCAGCACTTTGGGAGGCAGAAGTGGGAGGGTCCCTTGAGTCCAGGAGTTCAAGACCAGCCTGGTCAACATGGTGAAAACCCATCTCTACTGAAATACAAAAATTAGCCAGACGTGGTGGCAATCCTCCTGCCTCAGCCTCCTAAATAGCTGAGATTACAAGCATGTGACACCAAGCTCAGCTAATTTTTGTATTTTTTAGTAGCGATGTGGTTTGGGGGGCCTCAAGTCATCTGCCCACCTGGGCCTCCCAAAGTGCTGAGATTAGAGGTGTGAGACACAGTGCCCAGCCTTTTCCTGTTTCCTTTCCTTTCCCTTCCCTTCCCTTCCTTTCCTTTCCTTTTTTTTTCTTTTCTTTTTTTTCATTTCTTTTTTTAGACAGAGCTTCACTCTTGTTGCCCAGGCTGAAGTGCAATGGCGTGATCTCGACTCACCACAACCTCCACCTCCTGGGTTCAAGCAATTCTCCTGCCTCAGCCTCCTGAGGAGCTGGGATTACAGGCTTGTGTCACCATGCCTGGCTAATTTTGTATTTTTAGTAGAGACGGGGTTTCTCCATGTTGGTCTGGCTGGTCCTGAACTCCTGACCTCAGGTGATCTGCACACCTCGACCTCCCAGTACTGGGATTACAGGCGTGGGCCACCGCACCTGGCCTGGTATATAATTTTAAAACACAGTTAATGGTGTACTTAAGATGTGTGCAACGGCCGGGTGTCGTGTCGCATGGCTGTAATCTCAGCGCTTTGGGAGGCAGATCAGTAGGTCAGGAGTTCAAAACCAGCCTGGTCAACATGATGAAACTGTGTCTCTACTAAAAATACAAAAATTAGCTGGACATGGTGGCTAATGCCTATGATCCCAGCACTTTGGGAGGCCAAGGTGGGCAGATCACTTGAGGTCAGGAGTTTGAAACCAGCCTGGCCAACATAGTGAAACCCCACCTCTACTAAAAATACAAACAAAATTAGCCAGGTGTGGTGATGGACCCCTGTAATCCCAGCTACGTGGGAGGCTGAGGCAGAAGAATCGCTTGAACCCAGGAGGTGGAGGTTGCAGTGAGTTGAGATCACACCACTGCACTCCAGCCTGGGTGACAGAGTGAGACTCTGTCTCAAAAAAAAAAAAAAAATTGTTAATGGTGGAGTCTGGGTGATGTAAGGCCGATAGCCTCGCTGGGAGCCGGATGAGCAGCACCCACCCCCTCCGCACCTGATGACACTATTATCAGCAGGCCGACATTTGTGTTGTCAGGCCGGACATCCTACTTAGCACCTGCCGCCTCCATGCGGGCTCC